>DWPV01003179.1:0-15667 GCA_018251915.1 Urbanus proteus proteus | reverse complement strand
TCGGACAAGGAAAGATTGTGAAAGTTACTGTTCTTTATGATTAAATTTGTAACAAATCTGGTCAAAAAGTATCATTGTTTCATTCGAGAAGTATGTATCATAAGGGTTGAGCGTTGCTCTTTTTTGTTTTGGAGGGTGCGGTAAACGAACTCCCATATGAGGTTTCCCAACTTAGTCCTTTTGGGTAGCAACGCGCCCCTGACAGACTAACTATAATTTTAATCCTATTTGGGGTTAATTACAGATATCCATAAACGGTAGGTACTTGCCTCGCACCATCAGGTAGGTTGAAAATGTTTACAGAGATTTCAGAATGGGAAATATTATAATATGAAAAGAGTTAACGAAACTGTGTTAAAAAAAAACTATTCCATCGATTTAAATTGACCGAATCATGTAATAATAAAATATTTTACCAAAACCGTTTTTATATTCTGAATTCCCAGACTCAATAAAAACAAAACAATGTGTATTTCTAAACAAAGTTTAATCATCTTAAACATCTCTAGCATAACCAAACAAAAAGGTTCTCATCCTCATTACTTCACAAGCAATGACAAACATAAAACTAGCGAACAACTTACGAAACTAACTAAAAGTAGGTAGCTGGGTCAAAATCTCATTTCCTAATCCATTAACAATCATACGCAGTCTTAAAAATAATTTTGCAAGACATATTTCGAGACTTATTGGTATTTTATTACACGATAGATTAATATCTAATTATGTGTACCTGATTCTGGCCTGCAATCTATCTTTTACACCTTTCTTGGATAATGAATATCTATGAGCAGAAGCAGATACAGATGTATTTATAAGAAATACGGTCGTATCTCACTTTTAATTCAGATTTTTACGAATTGATTTAAAAAGCACTTTTATTAGTAAATAATATTGGGAATACTTAATTGCAAAATATGTATAAAATGCAAACATAATTACTCGTATATTTATGTCGTTTTACGCATTTCATAAAGAATAATCATTTATTGTTACGTTTTATCAAACAGAGAAGTAGGTGCATTATGCAATCGTAGGTAAATAGGTACATACATCAATAAAAATCTGTTCTGTTATCACTATAAGATTGTTGCATTGTGACTTAGCGGCCTGCATAACGATCTGACACTCACAATTTCGGGTTCGATCTCCGCCCAGGCATAGATAACTTCTAACTTTTTGCATGGATAATTAACTGTAACTAGATGCGAGGAAAGGTTGAAATTACGATAACAGCGCGCAGTGTCACATTAAATTGGAATACCTAATAAATACGATAGTTAAAAATTACAAAAGCGCAAAGCCCTTCGCACAAGTGTTATATTTTCTTGATACGATCTCGGTTTCCCTACGTTTACGCCCGTTTTTCCATACTAAAATATTAGTACCTAAACGGTCCGCTTGGTGCGCCACATGTAGATGTATGGGCCCAAACGTAAGTGAGGCACGTTTTACTAAACGTAATAAACTCTTAATAGGGGTACTGTTCTCCGATGTTACGAATCTGATTTACAAGACTGGTGCAATTATGCACATTATTTATTAAAAGCCCATTGTCACTGCTACGTGACGCAATAAAATTGGACTAATGACGGTTTCGCGGATTTGTTGAGAACTCTGTACATATATGTGCAGCCATATCGAAATTAATACCTACCTACAGATTAATAAACTTAATTACGTATGCATGTGGTAATTAACTACATGTATGCACTACAGTGGTTATCTACAGTGTAACGAATAAGTGAAACGAGTTTGATACCATCAATACTTTCTTTTCTAGTCGATAAGAATTACCTGAAATTAGTTATGAAACATCTAACGAGGCCATAGTATTTGTTCATAAGGTGTATTAAATTTATACATACTAAGAAAATCACACATACATTTTTTTTTACTATAACATTTTACATTACTTGACAAACATCAAATAAGTACGAGACTATGAGAAGTAATTTAGTCATAATTTTAAATACAAATTAAAACACTGATAATAATTACCAAGCTATGTTGGAAATGTTAAGTTATTACATGTAATATGTTTAATATGTAGTTATAATTACGACGGGTTTCGAAAAGGTAGATATTATAATATTAATAATTTATTAGCTGTATTTTGCTCTTCCCGCGTAAATCCAAATATTAACAAGAAACGATTGAAGTATTAAATGTATGATTACCGCCGCACTTACTAATAAAATAAGTAAGAAATTAATATGCTTTCATTTATACTGTGTGTACGGTACAATGAAACGTAATCTGTACCCTTAGTACGAGTTGGTTACGTTTATTGATACGATCTCAGTTTACTTTTTTGCCAGTTTTTCTGTAGTAAAATTTTAGTACCTAAATGGTCCACTAGGAGTGCTGCTTGTAGATGTATGGGCCGAAATTCAACAAACTCGTAATAGGGGTACTGGCCTTATTTTGATAGAAGACTTTCCGTATACTATATTTCTCTAATATTCATTTATCTGCTAAAGAATGGTCGACATCAAATTTATTGAATTATCCAATTTCGACGTTTTCGTCATATAAAATGTCAATCAAGATAAAAGAAATCTAGACACTGGACACAAACCAAGATATCAATGATATGAAATAATTATATTGTTCATATCATACAAAATTCATAATACCTGCTGGTATAATTACATCATATTGGTAAATAAGATATAGGTAGATACAAAATTTACGCATTATTGTCATAAATGTTTCTGTAAATAGAAAAAAAAACATATCAAAAACATACCATCTACGGTAAACAATGCAGTGTGTAAATAGAAATATATGAAAACATATTACTTATTCAGTAACACTGGACATTTTGTTAAAAGAGTATTGCATATAAATACATATATTAGATGTATATACAATGTAACGCTAAGCCGTCACGAATTCCAGTTACCACTGGAACACCAACTTTAACCCACCTTCTTTCTTGAAAATACGATACAAAATAGACACAATAGCAAAATCTAATTCATCAATGCTGACACCCAACAGGAACATACTAAATCTAATATTTTACATAGCTGAAATGGCAGAATTAAAGCTTGGTAATACACTATTGAACAATGTTAGGAAAAACTAAATATATCTGTGAATATTTTCGAAAACAATTCCAAAACCAACAACACTTATATGTAAATATACATATTACTTAAATTAACTTATCACAAAATTTGATCTGTTCCCATATTGTGGTCCAATATAATATTAGCCTATGTGCTCCTACAAATGTTCTTCTTTTGCAACTTGCTCAAATGCATTTAACAGATTCCTCCTACACTTATTTTCATCATAGTAACGCACTGCCCAAATGACATACTCTCCGATATTCAAAGGATCATCAGAGTAACTAATTTGGACCTTACATTTCCTTTCCCATTTCATGGAGTCTGCACTACGACTATTCCTAGTTCTTGTGAACTCAATATAGCCATTGCATTGAACAGCAAGTCTAGGTAATTGGGAATTAAGAGTCTCATGGGATCTATCAGAGTCTGTGCCACTTGTGGATGGATGGCAGTCTCCCTGCCCTATCTCCACATTGGGTGGTGTGACCAGCACACATTTACCCGTCCCTTTTGTGCCATCACCATTATTACTGATCTCATTACCCTCAGATATCCTGTGCACATTGTTTTCATGTTTAAAAACGTTTCCAACGGTCAACTCAGTATGATTGGTTTTAAATCTCTTCCCACCACTGTTATCTTCATCTTCAGGCTTGCAGCCGTCAGCCCACTCGGGGCTACAATTTACCCGTGAGTGCTTCCTTTTACCAGACTTAGACCGAATCAACTCAGGAGAGTGTAGTGGACTAGCGAGTATGGAATCATCCTTTCTGCAAATTAACAGCTTAATCAGTGCCAAATAAGGCTGTTAAACTCAGCAATTTATTCAAGAGGTACATAAAAAAACAACTGTTGTTTAAATTACTTTATTCCAAAGCCTAAGAAACAATAGCTAAGTCAATACAAACCGTTGTGTTCTCTCCTGCCTTGGTTGGATTTTGTCAATCACCTCAACTGTTGTGAAGTCGTGCCTTGAACATTGCATGCCATGATTTAGGAATGCCGAGATCTTTCTTCTAGTCTTTATAGTTCTCCCAAACCATTCCAGAGTAGCGTCATCAGATAAATACAAGCTGAAGTTCTGGCGTTCATTGTCTAACATGTTACGGTACCATGCAACAAAAGTAGTTGCATGTTGATGTTGGGACAATTTCAAGTTTGAATTTGAGTTTTTGTCCGATACTGCTATTTTATTAAATCTGCTCAGACTGGATTGCTTCTTGGGGGTTGGGGGTGCGTTTGACATTTTTTCTGTAAAATAAAAAATTACAATTACTTAATGCCACAGGGCTTCCACATAAATTTAATAGTCGAGACCATACTGTGTATCAGAACTATATAAGAATACTTCATACAAGTATCTTGGTTTATTTACACCCAAAATGTAACGCAGCATAGCACTCCTATAAGCAATCTTATTAGAAATAGAAACAGAAATAGAAATAAATAATAACAAAAGATCTTGGTAGAAAATAAAAACTTCAGAATTTTAAAAACAGTTTCTGGACCGGTTTTTAAAATCAGATAATGTATTTTCTTTATACTATGTATTCCTTTTCTCGAAGTAAAAAAAAATACAAATACAATCGATTCAAACATTACTATAAACATAGATAGCCAAATGCTTACATTTATTAGATAGTATTTCAACAACTCTATGTGAACTTTTCGCTTCGTGGGCAAGCTGGGAGCGAAGGTCTTCTAGCCTGCGTTTACTCTCTTCAATGTACGTAGTTACAGACAGGTTAATCTCCAACAATTCCTTGTGTAACGCAGTCACGTTTTGCGTGTTTGTTGATATGTTTTCTGTAAAAAAAACTCAACTTGACAAAACTCCATCAAAACAAACGAAAGTGCTTTCTAATTTCAAATTATAACCTACTTAGACACTTCGCTGCTTCCAAAGCAAAGTGGTCCCGGGTCAAATCATCAGACACCGTTGAATTCATCATTAGCCTCCTAAATTATCATTTACTAACACTTCTAAGTGTTTATCAGTGTTAACTTGGAGAATAATAGAGAAAGTTTTCAAACAAAAGTTAAAACACACAATTATGACATGACATTATGACACTGACAAAGCGTCGTTTGGGTTTAAAAAATTGGCGTCTTTCCACAGATAAGCAAACGCTAGTTGGACTATAGGCAAAATCATTGTAAAAAGACACAAAATATTTAGCTATTTCAATGTATAATAATAGTCTTGTACTTCTTTAAATTGAAAATGAATATTTGCAGTATATACTTTTTTGTACCATTAACTTCATTGTCTTTCAAAGGACATGACATCACTTGATTTCGCTAATTTCCCATATAAAATAAAAGAAATACCTCTGAAATAAATAAATAATTTCAATAATTATTTATGTACTCATTTATACATATATATTATTATTTTATTATGTATTGTTAATAATAAATAAGAAATGAGAACTATTGGATAAGCCTCCAACCGCGCTTCCTTCTGAGTGGTAATGTGATCTTCTGTAAATTCAGCACTTGCAGCGCTTGATTTTACAAAACAGCAATAGCAATGATGATACGTGTATAGCTTCAGTCCAATAATTTCTCACAAGGATAAATATTTTTCATAATAGAAAAGATTTCGCAGTCAGCCTCGCTTGCCAAATGCGAATACTTCGAATACATAGACGTCTTACAGGATTCTTTGACAGGTTTTAATTTTTTTGTGTTTGTAATATTTTATTTTAATGGTTTATTTAAAATGTAGACTTTGGCATTACTTTAACTGAGTTCATTCAATAACAATTAAATTTACTTAGATTAGCAATCATATTGTACTGTTTACTGTGGACGCAAATTATCGCAGATTAAGTAATGTACTTTCAAACAAGGTGTAGGCAATTTACACTAGATACTTTAACAGCGGTAGAACCTTTTCTAGTATAACTCCAGCAGCAACACCGCTATATTTATTTCTGCTTAATAACAGTAGTTCCAACTTAGTCCTCAGGGGTAACGTATCTGTGGCCAACCTCAGGTAGGACTGTGATGATATCTGGGCTCTTAGTAAGAGTTTGTTACGTTTCCTTTAAATTATCTCGGTTTACGTTTGCGTCGGTTTCTTTTGTAGTAAAATTTTAGTACGTAAACGGTCCGCCAAGAGCACTGCATGTAGATGTATGGGCCCAAACGTCAACGAAAAACGTTTCACTAAACGTAATTAACTCGTACTAGGGATACTGGGATCATCCGCACTGCTGCCCAACATGGACATTTGTAATTATTACAATTACATTAAATTTAGGTGAAACGATTCTTATACGATCTAAGTTTACGTTTATGCCAGTTTTTCCATAGTAAAAAATTTTAGTACCTAAACGGTTCGCTAGGAGTGCTGCATGCAGAATATGTAGATGTACAAGTACTCGTATCAACTCGTATGGGACCAAACATAAAGTACATAAACGAGGAACGTTTCACTAAATGTAGTAATTTTTTGATAGGTGTACAAGTATTATTTTAAAAGTTACACGTTTCACAAATAAAAATTATTACTTGTTTGTGGGTCATATATTTCGTGGGTCTAACAAGAATATCTGCAGCTACTGCTGCAGTTACACTTATTAAGCGCTTTTGGTTCTTGATTAAGCGCAATTTTGATAGGTTGTCTGGTGACAACACTGGTAATATTCCGAACCAATCTACTGCGTTCTTCTGATCATTGACGTCGGCCATTGGTCTATCCTTTGTCAACCAATCATTGAAAAACCAGTGAGGATATCCAATGTAAGTTTACAATATTCGCTGATAATTACAATGAGAGAACTTGTGTACTTTGGTAAATTAGTAAAAACTTTTGAGTTTAGTTTTGAAGATTTTTCCGTGCATGATGAAATTACTTGAGAAGCAGCCATTTTGGTTACGTTGGCTTCCGCGGCCTCGTACCAATGACGTATTATATATTTTCCGATAAAACCATCACGAAAGGTGCTTACTAGAACATTTAACTTTATATTTTCGATATTTTTCTCTTATTGCTCTGTTTTCAGCCGTTTAGTTAAAACATATCACGTCTAAAATTCAATGTCTATGACTAATTAGTTGTTAGACTGATCATTTCCACATCAACCTACAAAATATTTTTTTTGCTACTGAGGTTGAGTTAATAAATACCTATTGCAGTTACAGAAGCGAGTCTGTGGGAGCATCCAAAATAATTTTAAGACTGGTTTCCTCATTATCTACTTGATACACATAGTATACCCATTGTAATACAAACTCCAGAGGTTAAAATCATGCTGTACTGTATGTATGTGTGTAAATAAATGATTTGATTTGTGTACAGTCCAGCGATGGAGCATGCCCAGATCCAGACTTCGGACGGGGCCCAGGTGATGACCATCAACGGGCAGCAATTGCAGGTCCTCCAGATGAATAACAACCCACACATGATACAAGGACCTAATGGCCAGCAGATCGTTGTTCATGCTATACCAGCTGCACCCTCTACTATACAGGTAATATGCTTTTTTTTGCACTTAAAACCATTTCTACAATCATAGCCCTTACAGGGGAATTTTATCTCGTCTCATGTCTTGGATGCATTAGACACAAAACCGAATGGTTGCATTAGACAGAATACACATTGAATGCATTAGACAGAATACACAAACACCCAGACCCAGAACAGAAATCTAACTTTTCATTTAGACATCTGTCTGGCCTCAGATCAAACCCGGAACCCACTGTGTATCAGATATAATAACCGCTCCGGCCAGAGGGTTGTCAATTGATGGCATGTCACTGCTGATCAAGGATGTCTATGACATGGATGTCTATATATTAGGTGATAGTTAGCTCATACAAGTCAGAAGACAACTACATCGTGCCATTTAAATAAGTACTGTTTCTCGTTATGAGTATGGGTGGGGTGGTACTTTATCTTTAAAATAT
The DNA here is from genome assembly GCA_018251915.1 of Urbanus proteus proteus. NCBI lineage: Eukaryota > Metazoa > Arthropoda > Insecta > Lepidoptera > Hesperiidae > Urbanus > Urbanus proteus. The sequence goes on along the minus strand of DWPV01003179.1, from coordinate 7,670 downwards.
CAATTGTTAATTCTACCATCTTTTAGTTTTTATATGATGCTTAATTAAATAATTAACCCTAAAACAAATCCGTTGCTCCCAAGTGTTGTATGTCTAATAAGTCAATTTTACAATCAATTTTCAAGGTCAATTTTACGTACGATAGATTACTTGGGAGCCATTGTATTATTGATTCTACCACCTTTTTACGTTTATAAACTATGTCATTTAATAAAACAGTTGATTAACCCTAAAACAAATATTGTTGCAATTACTATGTAAAAACATTCTGTTTAATTAAGTATAGTAGATCCAGTATTGCTTACTCATTAAATTGATAATTTAATATGTATCGTTAGTATAATTATTTCCAATGACATCGAAATCACCTAATAAGAACTTTCCTATACTTATGGTCATTATGTATTTTTCATGCTGCAAACAGATTGGGACACCGCAAATCCAAGTGGTAGGAAAATTTTCACATTTCATTTGCTCAATGTCATTAATTACTACAAATTGAAGTAACTTAAAAATAAATTTAATTTTTAGGTAGCAACACCAAACGGCCAGCAACTACAACAGTTACAAGTGTTGCCACTATCCAGTATCCAAGGTATGGCTAAAAATGACGTCATTATATTCATTATTTATTGATATGTGAATTGCTAATTTTAATAAGTTTTAATCACTACATAGTATAAAACAAAGTCGCTTTTTATGTCCGTGTATCTCTATGTTTGCTTAAATCTTAAAAACTACTCAACGGTTTTTGATGCGGTTTTATTTAATATATAGAGTGATTGAAGAGGAAGGTTTATATATAACTAGCTGATCCCTGTGGTCTCACCTGCATTTGAAAAGTAAATCAATAAATATGTCGCGAGATTGACACGGCAATAAAACAAAACAAATGTATCTCACGGGAACCGCACATTTTCCCGGGATAAAAAGTAGCCTACATATATGTTATTCCAGGCTACAGTCCATGTCTACACCAAATTTCATCCAGATCCATTCAGCCGTTCTTAAGGTATAAAGTAACAAACATCCATGCATCCATCCTCACAAACTTTCAGCTTAATATTAGTATGATATAACGCGTGTGAAGCCGCAGGCAAAAGCTAGTGAAGAATAAACAGAATGAGTTGTACAAGGAAATTCATTTGTTATCACAATTATTTGCTTGCATAAAACAATTTCTTATATTGAAAAGTTTACTTAGTTTATGAATAGACTTCTAGTAAAATTAAATCCAAAATAAAGTTCAATTCCTTCACAACAGTTTCTTCTAAACAGTTTTTTATGATCCCTGTTTTAAGATACCTTGTTTGTGCATCAGTATAAATATGCCTGCATTTATCTCACATATTTGCACTACATTTTCAGGAGCAAGCAGCAATATGCAGCCGATGCAGCTGGTGCAAACCGCAGACGGACAGACTTATCTCTACCAGCCAACTGCCAGCGCACCACAGCCCACCATTGATCAACACCAAATATTACATCAGCCAACAGGTTAATTTAATCATTAAAAAAAACTTAAAACTCTTTCTATACACATAGCCCCACAGGAGGATTTTCTTGTGTGTCGTGGGTGCCATGGACACACACATATGGCATGAAATAGCAACCGTTTCACCACGGGGGTTGTCAAACAAATCATTTATTGATGTTTTATTTCTTTCTAAGAATTAGATTGTATTTAGAAAAGCATTACCGTATTACCAACTACAATTATTTATTAAACAGTATGTAATATAGTAACACACATCAAATCAAATAATTATATTTTATTCAAAGTAAATCCTTTAACAATTTCCTTTTTAAATGCCGAAATGCTATTGGTGTACAAAATATGTGATTTTGTTGATTTTGATGCAAGTTTAGTTCCTTTTTTTAAAAATTAAATTTGTTGGAATACGAAAAGAATTGGTATTCATTTAATCTTTAAATAGCTTAGTATACATACATACAATTTTTTTAACTGTGATAATCGTGAAGAGAGAACAGGAAGTGGCATACGAGCCGATTATACACCGGTATACACCGGTAGTATACACCGGTAGTATATACTGGTGTAGCTAAACGAATACGTAGAAATCAGTACCTTATCATGATTTTTGATTGATTATCTGAATTTTTAACTGTTGTCGCAAATCGCTAAACAAAATTTACGTGTCTCAATGACTGGCAAGCATTGATGTTAGGTATGCTAAGCTGATCATACTGTTAGTCTCAATTTGCCCACGTTCCTCTTCCTGTTGTCTTTTTGTTTCATGGTGATAATAATACTCACATGCTTAGATTTCGAGTGAACTACACTTATCTTTCATGGATTACTACTTATCTAAAACTTTACATCTACATGATAAAAATAATATAGACTTGTTTATTTCTATGTTCGAACCTTGATTAAAATGTTATAAAAAAGCTGGTTTTTGTTGCCCATTTTGAAAAAAGTGAAATTTCATTAATTGAGTGTGTTTTTATCCTTTTTACAGTCATAAACCTGAATGGAAACTTAGTGCAAGTTGCCAATGTCGGCAATACAGTGCAACCCCAACAGATAGTGAACCAGCCTAATATACTGATGGTAAGAAATTTACAATTTCGGAACACTTGAAATAGATTTTTTTAACAGGGTAATTCAAGTAGTAGTCGAAATTCGGTAATCGTTGACATTTATTTATTTTTCTGTCTTCTTTTATGTTAAATAAAACTAAGCATCTCTTTATGCAACATACACGTTTTTTTGTAACCATAATAGCAGGCAATGACGAAATGTGGGCAGTGATTATTCTTACCCACATAGCCAGCTTGTCATTGCCGTTAGATAGCATTGTGACACATGTCATTAGTTACACTATATCTATAGCACTATAGGTCGTCCCTGACTATCAACGATCCAAATAAATTCTAAAACAAGTGTCCTTAACCATTTTTTCTTAACCGTAAACAATAATCCTGGTCGTAGATGGTGAACGGCGCGTCAGGTGCCACGAGCGGAGCGGGAGCGGGCGCGGGCGCGGCGGCGAGCGCGGACGCGGCGGACGACGAGGAGCCGCTGCTGTACGTGAACGCGAGGCAGTACAAGCGGATACTGAAGCGGCGCGCCGCGCGAGCCAAGCTGCACGAGCAGGGGAAGATACCTAAGGAGCGACCGGTTTGTGGCAGATTTTTATTTCCCATTCCATTTAAAACTTATCCTCTGCGAGGGTTCATGCTGAAAAGTCCATCCTTTGATTCCATTACACTATTCGCCAAAGGAATAGGTTCCATCTGCACAAACCAATAGTTTGCATTATGGTTTTTGCAACGGATGTGCGAGATATGGAACGAACTACCTCCTGAGGTATTCCCAGAGCGCTTAACATGGGATTCTTCAAGAAAAATGCAAAAAAGTTCTTAACTATCAATTAACAAAAGTAATTATAATCCATTTTAATTTTCTCCGTTATCATAAAATAATAATGAATTTATTAAATTTCCAGAAATATCTTCATGAGTCCAGACACAGGCATGCTATGAACAGGATACGAGGCGAGGGGGGCAGGTTTAATCCTGGTAGTAGAAAGTAAGTTCTATTTGCTACATCTTTGAACACAGAATAACTAGGGCAATAATCTTTGTATATCCAAAAACTTATGTCTACAAGGTGTGTAAATAGAAAGTAATTTGTTTTGATAGAAAAAATATTTGATTTATTTATTAAACTTTCTCCACAGATAAAGTATTGTCACGTTTATTTATATCATAATATGTCTTACTACATAGGTAATTAATATTTTGCGCTATGATTTTCAGAGCTATGGAACAAGCAGAACAGAACACCTCGGATGCACACAAATTGTTAGAGGACATGAAACCTGATACAGTTTCCATCACTATCATTCAGGTATTTGACTTACTTCTAAAATCTTTTTAATTTTTTTTGATTTACGTATATTCAACTTTTATTGAATTACATTGTTAAGTATGGTATAAATTTGAATAATATGTTTGTCAAGAATTTAGGACAAAAACAAATTATGTACTACAATATCTGCCTTAAACATTACTATGGTATTTAGTTATGTTAAAACCTAATGTTTCATTATTTTAATTTACTTCATTTCAGGATGACGAGACACCAGAACGTCCGAACCAATGGAGGAGGCTCGCTCCACAACCCCTGCAGTCTACATAGCAGTTTAATTTGGAGTGTAAATGACTTCTGTGAATGTGACAATATAATGTGTCCTAATCAACGCACTTGATATCAAGCAATCTTCGCTTGTGACAATATTTTTGACGTGTGAATCAAGTGTGTATCACATTGAAAGGTAAGTTTCCTGATATAAGGATGCTAATCTTTTTATTTAAGATCATAATTTAAGTCACGGATGCATTGTTAATGAGGACTAAGACACGAGTGTATATATCAAAAATGCACTTTGGATTACAATAGACTCAAATAATGGCTTCCTTTTTATTTGTAACAGGAGCCAATTAGACCCTATTTACATACATTGTTCTCTGGGCAATGGGATAATAAGTGACACATATTTTTTGGATTAAAAGGTCGCAAGAAAATTAAAACAAATTGTGAGAATAACATCTCTTGCCTTAGTATTTATCGTGGAGTGGTGTAAATAACAGTTTTTAGATATATTTATTTGGTAATGTTATTATAACTTAATTTTTAAGGGGCTGTAAAAAGTTATTTGCTCTCTTGAGCCGTTAACACCATGAATGTTCAGAGGGAATTGATTTTAAGGACTATTTTACCACTTTAAGGGATTGTTAAATCCAGTTTTTATTTAATTTTACATCACAACAGTATAATAAATTTATAATTGAGGAAACTTTTAATTTTATGCCTTTAGTAAATATGATTGATGGTCTGTGAAGTGGTGAAAAGGTGCCTTGGTATACATTAATAGCGTTAGGTAGATTTTTTCAGAAATACATCCATGTCTACCATATGAAAAAAATCTTAATGAAAATCATAAATAATGTGAATTTGAAAAATTTATGAAAAAATTCTCAATTCTATACTTTCTCAATTCTTTCATAACACTCATAACTCATAACTTTCATAACTCAATTCTTTGATAACAGATTGGTCTCTATAATGGGCCATGAGCCATGTTATAATAAGATAATAAGTATGTGTATGTGTTTACGCATAGGATGCATTTTTCATCAAAAAATCTACCTACTCGATGGAGTTGCCTTAATATGATCATTGTTTATTTATTAATTCAAATTTTATCACAATTTGGGGATGTGTAATATTAAAGGCTTGCAGGATAAACTTCGTTCTAGACATTGTGGCTTTTTGTACTGAAAACAATTGTAGCTACAAATAAAAAAATTGACATTCTGAGGCGATTACCATCAGTACCTTTATATTTTTATATATGGTGCTCATAAAATGTCAATTAAAAATCAAAGGATCTTCCTCCATATTAAATCTGTTTTTCCAACTGTCAAAGTTCTGCATATTTCCGGAAGAGTATACAGAAAACAGGTTTATAACAATAATTATACGCTAACAAGAAGACACTGCCCATATTCTAATAATTTAATAATAGGTAACATAATATACAACGAGTAAAATCAATTGTTTGCTGTGAATAATACTTACAACAAAAATGACACACGTTTGTGTACCACAGTCTAAAACACCAAAACGTTAAGATTATCATATATTATGTTAAAATAGATTATGTAAGTTATATTTTATTGTTTTTGTATGCACTGATTATTAGGAATTTTAAAATGTTTAGTTGCAGTTATGTTATAATTATTATGTAAGCAGTATACTGTTTTGGATGTACAAAAATATTTTTTCTGCTTAAATCAAAATCATCAGGCCAGTCCAAAGAAAATTACTTAAAAATGTTCCCTATTAGATTTGTCTGTCTCGACAAAAAATTAGATGAAATTATGTTTAAGTTTATATGTTGTTGAATTTTCAAAAAAATTGCTTTGGTGATTGTATGTATGTAAATATTGATAGTGGCTAGAATGGTGTGAGGCCGTATGTAAGTTTTATATTGCAGAGTACAAAATATACAATTGCACATGAATATTGCGTTTTAATTGTGTGTGTTCGTCTATTAAAACTACACATTGCATTTGCATTTTAATATTTCAATGCCAATATTATAAAATATCAATTGGAATTAACATATATGATGTTATAACTTTAACATAATCGCGGAATAGTACATTATAATAATTAACGGGTACTCACGATACGCGGATTAAATTTCTTAATTGCCGATAGTTTCGCCATGATCACGATCCATGCAATTTGGTTGAAATATAGGCAATAAGAAATTAAAACCGCATATTGTGAATACCCGTTACATATAATAAAATTATATGTACCAAATTTGAAGTCATTTGAAATGGAGATTGATTAATATTCTCAAAGGTTAATAAGTAAAAAAGACATATTTTGCAAAAAGGTGTTTATTAAAAATGTCATAAACATAGTTCCAAAAAGATTTCAGGTAGATTAGTTGCATATTACTACCACTAATTTAATACCTAAATTGGCATCAATTGTGTTTAAAATACCACTACGATCCAACTAAATAGGAGATATGGTCCATCTTTGGGGATGCACACTATTCTAATTACTACTTAACTTAATTGTTATCTTAGTACTATGTAAGTTAAAAATTAACAAAACAATAATATCTTAAAAATCAACACAAAAAATTATACAAAGATCTCAAATACAGCAATAATCATAATCTAATGTCAATTGAATTTGATCGTATTGATTGTATCAATTGAAAAATACTATTTAATTGTATTATGACTGTTACCGTTTTTTTTACAGTGTTTTTATACGTAAAATAATATCATTGTTCTAATATGTAAAATTGTTTTTCAAATGTTTGTTTTTTGGAAATGCCTATAATTGTTACATAAGTTCCAGTTGACGGTTACAACGACTATTACAGCGGTGGTAGTGAATGTGGTCTAAGTGTTAGGCTTGTGCGCGTTGTCCCGTATCCGCTGGATCTCGGTCTTGATGGCGGAGATGACGGGCAGCGCGGGGTCGTCGGCCGCCAGCCGCCCCTCTGTCAGGATCAGCGAGGGGTTCACCGACACTGGAGCTATTGACTGCGGGGGTAAACAGCTTCTTTAGATAATAGATATATAGATAATAGATATAAAATACTTATTATAGTGTATTTTTATAAACAAATTAGTTTTTAAATGTTAAGTCAATAATGTAGTTTGTCTGCTTGTGTTAATGTCAAACGAACATTATGGGAGATTTGCGATTTTTTTACTGTTTTTTCCCATTTTCATTTCATGTTCCTGGAGATTCCAGGAACTATATATATTCGGAATAATATGTGAGAAGTTTTCACTACTTCAATTTATAGTTATGTGTAAGTCAGAGTCCGAGAGGGCCCCCTGAGCTCGAAGGCCCGGGGCACTGCCCCACCTTGCCCCCCGATAGCTACGCCACGGATTGGATCATTAATTTAAAAATGATTTCTTAGTAAAACTTAATGTTTTAGATACTTAGTCTAAAAACATTTCTAAATCTTTATACATTTATCACCAGTGCATCCTGAATTATCGTAATACAAAAACATGTCTATCAATTATAAGCTAAGTAAATATAATTAGGCTGGTCTCACATGTGGCGTTGTGGGCGCCCAGGCGGCGGCGGG
>DWPV01003178.1:0-15669 GCA_018251915.1 Urbanus proteus proteus | reverse complement strand
GGGCGGCAGTGACCACTTACCATCAGGTGGACTGCAAGCTCGTTTGCTACTCACATGTTATAAAAAAAAAAAAAAACTCTCCTGCCGCAGTCGGGTAATTAGCAGCGCATCCGAGCTAGACATTAGCTAGACTTATCTTATCTGGAGTTGGTCCCAGATGTCCATGGGCGGCAGTGGCCACTTGTCATCAGGTGGCCTTTTGACCTTTGGGAAGGATTCTGAGTAGTTATTAATGTTTAAGTGGTTTGTGTGTAGATCACTGCATAGTATAAAACAAAGTCGCTTTCTCTGTCCCTATATCCCTATGTATGCTTATTTCTCACTATATCCCTATCTATGCTTAAATCTTTGAAACTACGCAACGGATTTTGATGCGGCTTTTTTTAATAGATAGAATGATTGAAGAGGAAGGTTTATATGTAATTTAATACGTGCGAAGCCGCAGGCAAAAGCTAGTAAATAATAATTGATACCTTTGTCTCCAGAAAATGTCTTCAGAAGGATATTCAGAGACTGAGGTAGACGCCATGGCTGATCGGATCTCGGAGACCTTCACAGGGATGAAGGTGTTCATCACTGGAGGCACCGGCTTCATGGGGAAGGTGCTCGTGGAGAAACTTCTCAGGTGAGAATATTCTTCACTTGATTGGAGAAACAGTTACTGATGCTTATCCAGTGTAATCAATGGTCAGTGTTACTCCATTATCTATAAAAATAAATAAAATCGAAGTGTCTGTTAGTGATTTCAAAATAACATTCTTTTTCTCAATGCATTTGAAAGTGTACACGATAGCCATAACGAAAATGCAATTAAAAAAATTGCCTGTCTCGTTGAGGTAATCTTCTATACGGCTGGACCGATTTTGACGGGACTTCCACTGGAAGATAGCCGAAGATCTAACCGTAACAAAGGCTACTTTAATTTGTGAAAATCTGTTAACGCGCGCTCCACGCGCATGCGCGCGCCGTCGCCGGAGAGCGGGATGACATTTATGTTTAAATATGTGTTTTTTTTTACTTTTTAAGCGCGGGTGAAACCGCGGGATCAGCTAGTATCAAAATAAATTTGATCTATTTTCAGAAAGTGTCCCGACATCGGCCAGATAATACTACTCGTGCGCCCGAAGAAAGGGAAAACTCCAAAACAGAGGCTAGAAGAGATGCTTAATGATGCTGTGAGAAATACAAAATATTAATAGAATATAAGTTCAAGGTTTTTTATAACATGTGAGTAGCAAACGAGCTTACAGTCCTGATGGTGAGTGGCCACTGCCGCCCATGGACATTTGTAATCAACTCACAAATCAATCACGGTCATACCTGGGGTTGACTACAGATGCGTTGCTACCCCTGAGGACTGAGTTGGATGGCCTCGGATAAGTATGTCTCCCTAACCACACCCTTCAGAGCAGAACACAGCAGTAACACTGCTGTTATAAGGCAGAAATAGGTGTGGCGGTGGTGCCGCCGGAGTCGAACCACATAGAGTTCTACCACCTAATCTCCCCTAACTGAGAGGAGCTTGGAGCGTACTCCACCACGCTGCTTTAATGCGTGTTGGTGGAGAGGAAACGATGAGTGGGCAATCCGTGTCGAATGTTTTCAAACCGCTTATAAAGCTTCCAACAAGGATTAATGACTGCTATCCATTAATAACACCCGGGACCGACAGCTTAACGTGCATTTCGAAGCACGGAAACGCGCATGAAATTTTTGCCACTAGCGGTCTCCTATTGACCGCGCCCGATATTGCTTAACTTTGTAGATCGGTTATTATCTACGCAATTCGCAGGACTATGAATGCTTCATTAGCAACTATTATCTCAGTTCTTTCATAAAATATCCTGTTTTTGTGCTACCTGCTAGTGTCGCGTTATAAGATAAAATTCTGGGAAGTTGATATAATAAGATACTCGACAAAAAGAGCGAATTAAAAAACAAACAGGTAATTTTTGTTTACGTTTATATATTTTTGTAATATTTTCTTATTGTAGATGTTAGAACAAGACATTATTATACATGGTTGTAGATAATATTATTTACGTAATAAAGCTTCTTTATCAAATTCAATCACATCCTTATAATAATTTTTAAGATGACGTCCAAAAAACATCAACTCCCATCCTAAAATATGATTTCTTAACGTTTTTATTGGAATTAAAACTTTATTTTTATTTTTAATTTATTTATCATAATAAAAGCGTGGTTTTTAATTTTACCTTAATATTTTAATTTATTATTATAATTACGAAAATTAATATAATAATCCAAAAAAATAGACAGCCCTACTAGTAGACAAAACTTAAGTATTTGCTTAGGACATCTTTAGGCCACGTTCGCACCATGCTTTGTCTATTTAGGTCCGAACCTTCTTCGAGAAACTTGACCTTTTCTAGATAATACTTTTATCTAAAGCGAATATTTCTAAGAATCTAAATCCCCCTCTTTTTCTCCCAAAAACAAGATCGTACATTGTATAACTATACCAGTCTGACACGCAGTGGTTCCCGGGTTCGATCCCAAACCAGACAGATATCTGAATGATGAATTTAGATTTCTTATCTGGGTCTGGGTGTTAGTGTATTCGACTTTGTGTGTCTATGGTATGAATTCTGTTACGCGATGCGTTGCAAGGCCTGCCCTAATGTACGCTTGGTTTAAAGCTAGGCGCACACTATAGCCGCAGCAGGCCGCAGCGCAAGGCAAAAATTGAGTCAGTCGACTATAGACATCAATGAGGTGCAGTCCAATGCATTGGATAGCTCTAAAGAAGAGCTGTATTTATTCAACATTCTGTTAAAAGAGGGGTTGAAATGAAAAGAAAAAAGAAGTAAACGTAAGTGACGTAAAGTATACATGGTGCCATATATTTTTTTACTATATTACATCCTTTTTGAATGAAATTAAGACTAACAATAGAATTATTTACAAATAGTATGAGTCTACGCCCTGATTATACCTATGTATGTCCTTATACCATGTAAAAACTAGACACACTGAGGCGGGCCGCATCGCAACGCATAACTGAGGTTACAAAAAATACGTCCAGCGAGCGTTCCGCTGACGTTTTGTTTGCCGTTGCGGTGCGGCCTGCCATAGTGAGCGATGGTTCACACAAAAAGTACTAGTGATTTCAGCGGATTTTTATTACGTGATGCGTTGCGATGCGGCCTGCCCTAATGTGCGCTTAGCACAGCTTAGCGCGCTTTACACAGCTGTTCTTAGACAAAAATGAGTGTAAAAGTTACACGTGAAAAAAGATTACACAGTAGATAAAAACTGGGTAACTAGTGTCCTACATTATATTGAAGAAGCTTGCCGCAACCGTTTTTGTGTCCTACTGCTGGGCTCAGGTCTTCTCCCACAACTGTGAGAGGTTTGAAGCGTACTCCACCACGCTGTTCCAATTCGTGTTGGTGGAGGGGATACGGGTTAGTGACCAACTCGTGTCGAATGTTTTCAAACCGCTCAAAAGATCTCCGACCACGTTTAACAACTGCTACCCGATGATCACAACCGGGACCGACAACTTAACGTACCCTCCGAAGCACAGAAATGCGCATGAAATTTTGCCACTAGCGGTCATCCACCCATCTACCGACCGCGCCCGACGTTGCTTATCTTTTTAGATCGGTTAAGATCTACGCAATCCACAGGGCTTTGAGCGCTTCAATGAATAAGCTTGACTTTGACTAAATTCCCAAAAAGTTCTATTTTGCAACACTCCAGCCGAAGTCTTACGAGCAATAAATGGGTAATAGATATTATTTTATGAGCTGTAAGGGAATTGGAAAATTTTATAGTCCACTAAGTTTCGCCCGTGATTTTGTACGGAGATGAAAGCTTAGCTATGTTTAGTTTTTATTTGTTTTTAAATTGCATTACTTTTTAGTACTCACTGCTGGAGTCTTCTTACAACTCATTAATATCAGTAGTAAAGATACTATGCCACGTTGTACACGAATTAGTGAAGTGATTTTCTCTTAAATATAGAGAGGGTAATTACATTTTGGTTAAAAAGGCATCAAATGTTTGGCGGTATATTTAGGGCATAAACATCTCGGTGACCTTATTTTTCGTCGACTAGCAGAGACATAAATATTTTTTTAAAACTTGATAATTAACTGTATCCTACATCGATACTTCGTAGATTTATTACCCCACTAGCTGATCCCCGCGGTTTCACCCGCTTTTAAAAAGTAAAAATGAATACTTATTTAAACATACGAGTAACTGAAACCCCGCGAGGGGGCCCGCATGCGCGTTGAGCGCACGCTAATGCTTTTTAAAAAAATTAAAGTAGCCTATGTTATGCCTTAGACCTTCAGCTATCTATCAGTGAAAGTACTTTCAAAATCGGTTCAGCCGTTTAGAAGATCACTTCAGCCAAATAGACAGACAGACAAAAAAACATTAATCGCATTTTTGTTTCGTGTATACTTTATATGCATTGACTAAAAAGTTGTCAAGTTATTTTGAAATCACAAACAGACACTCGAATGAAAATGTGCCAAGACTGAACCTGGATCTTTACGTATTAGATAGTAACCACCGTGCCACGCTCATTAAATAAGTATACACACGGTAAATACAATTTCATAATATTAGACCCAAGGGATAGGACCGACGTAAAGGCGTTTATACACTGAACGGTGGTTTATAGGCAATTTACACATTAAGAGGTCCTTTGGGAGAGCCAATAGAGCTCATCCGAGACTTCGTTTTGTTGGAATTTCTTTTATCTTTTTTTGAAAATGTTAGATTATTATGTACTTATTACGTAACTCGCACGATCCGCGTGACGGAACGGTTACCATACCGGTCTGACGCGCAATGGGCCCCGGGTTCGATTCCCGGCCAGACAGGCATCTAAATGATGAATTTAGATTTCTGTTCCGAGTCTGGGTGTTTGTGTATTTGTGTATGTGTTTCAATTATTAGCAATTTCGAGCGCTGCTGTGTTCTAGTTTGCAAGGTGTGGTATGGGATACATACTTATTCGAGGCGTTCCAACTTAGTTCTCAATAACAACGGGTCTATGGCCGAAACCAGTAAGTATTTTAATCTGATGTATTAACAGGTGTCAAAGGACGGCAGTGACCACTTACCATCATACTTGACTTGACACCATACCGGTCTGACACGAAGTAGTCCTGGGTTCTACTCCCGGTCAGACATATCTGAATGATAAATTTAGATTTCAGTTCTAGGTCTGTTCACAGCCCGCGTGGCCGAGCGTTAACCATCTTTCTGACGGCATGGGTCCCGGGTTCGATTCCCGACCAGACAGATATTCAAATAATGAATTTACATTTTCGTTCTCAGTCTGGGTGTTTGTGTATTCATCTATGTGTGTCCATGGCACCCACGACACAGGAGATAATCCTACTGTGGAGCTAGCGTAAAAAGCGTTATTTATTTAAAATACTTCTAGAGAAACAAACCTTTTTCCTACCATAAATCTTATCCTATGACCTCAATGTACGCAGTGGTTTAAGAACGCAAACCTAAATCTATTTCGTTTATAGATTTGTTCGAAACAAAATATATTCAAGGGTCCAAAGATTGTAGTGTAGAAACTGATTCTGTACTTGTTTTATCTGTTTTGGGGTTCCGCATTAATTTCCATGACGGTTATTTAAAAATACTTTTAAACGTACCTATGTAATTTATATACCTTTATTTTTGTTCCACTGGAGTCCTCCGGTGCCATGCCCTAACGGACCCAATCCCAGGCGAGTACAACGCTCGCCGCACCTTCTGGTGCACGGCGGTATGCGGCCACACATACCGCCGTCCTTCCCGGGGTCACTGGCTGGACGGTTCGAGCTCCCTCTCGAGCCGCCCGCAACCCCAGAAGCCCCCTTTTAGTTGCCTCTTACGACAGGCAGGAGATACCGTAGCCCTATTCTGGTCCCGGGACTAAAGGGACAAACCTGACATAACCTAACCCATACTTCACCAAACATAACAATGTACTGTATTCAAATCATTAAATTCAGATTATTCAGCATAACGGATTTCATTATCCTAACTATAAAAATTCTATAAGAATTGCAACATAGAACAAAGTTTAACACCTCTGTCCAATAAAGTTTTAAAATGGTTACCCGGATGCAATACTGTTTTACGATCGACAATAAAACTGATCTATTGGATTTGCTATGTAACTGTTAACACAAGAAAAGTGGCAAAGTTGTTTACTTTCTCACTAATAGAAAACGGAGTTGAAAATGAAACTTTACATATTTACAGTATTCTATTTTTGTAAAATTTTAATAAAGGTTATCGAATATAACGCCATCTATTATTAAGTTGTAAAAGTAACAAAACGGTGATGAATAAACGCAGGCTAAAATATTTTCATATACATAATTTATCTTCTAAGCCAAGACTTCGTTAACATTGAGTATTAAACCGAGTACCAACAAAATGTTACGTAAAGTAAACAAGAACAAGATGTAGACTTTATGAACTCAATCTTACTCCGCCAAACTGCACTTCCGTATTATCGACTTGTTGGACCGAGAACCGGAAGATGATGAATGACAAATATTTTTTTAAATAAATAGAGCGCGCGATCTCTCAAAATGATATTATGATGTATGACACGATATTACCTAGGCTATGACACTGTTTACGACAAAATATTTTTCTTGCATATCTTTTGTTTGGAAGTAACCTTTTATAATAAGATGATCTACGACAAGATGACGCTAGTTTGATGCGGTGTACAACATTTTTTTGTCGTAAACACATTACGATAAATGGTTTTCTTTCGTTTTTAATTGAAGGCTATTTTAGTTTTGATGGATTTTATTCTTGAACAATGAATATAGTATTTTTTTTATTTAGGCAAGTAAATTAGAGCTTTTTTACCGAAGTGGACTTGCCACGTATCGAAATGAAATCAAAATATATTGATTCGTTTAAAAATCTAACACGTACCTAAACAAAATCTATAAGCAATTTCGACATCAAAGTTGTTTCTCAACTCAGCACTGTATGAAACAAATCAATTTATTTACATCGCGAAAACATCAGAATGTTATTCGTTTTTCTGGGTTCACTGAGGAGTAATGATTTTCTCTTGAACCTGGCCACTCTCTACTCATTTCCTGTGGCACAAGTTCCTTATTCGGACCCCTCTTTTAACGAACTTGACCTACTGGCCTATATCGCGGGTTTATTTGGCACTACGGGATTTTATCGCGTTCTCATTTCGAATTTTGTTTTAATTATTGACGTCGAAACTATCGATGGTACGTATAACGCTGGATCAACACTAGTTTACGTATGAATAAATGAGTGCAGAAATAATTCCCAAGCTATGTTTGCTTGTTAAAATAACCTACATTTGTATGAATAGCAAAAAATAAAGTCTGTTTTATAGTCTCGTGTTTAATTAACATTGTTTTCATGTCTAAGGGCGAATGCTAAACAATTTCGCCTATGCTCTACGCGAAATTCAGTATGTGACTTACGATAAAGTTAACTGTAAAAATATTCTTTTAACGCTGTATTTAACAATATATGGACTGCTGGATATAATCTATAAAAGAGATTTATTTATTTATTATAGGCAATGATCGCCTGTAGTCTGTTTTAGGTCTCAATCCACCTTATAACCCTGTTTTACAGCCACGATTATCAGGCGAGGTGCTTTTCTCTTTTGTAATTTTTGACACTTCTAGCAAGGTGGTTGACCTTATTCCATTTCAGCTAGCTTCTTTGGAGAACTATATTTGGAGGCTTTCATCTATCTTGAATTTAATGGGATCCCATCCGTACGCATTTTAATGAATTTAATAAAACGACAAAAATATATATTATATTTTACTTAAAATGTTAAATTTTAGATTACTTTTAAATTTTATAATAAAATAAAAAAACGCAATACCTTTCCATTTCACTTTCATTAACAGATAGGTACTGTTTAAGATACTTATAACTAGAAGCCTCTTGAGCGTAATCACACTTGAGTTCAACTTATTAAGCAAGTTATGTAAATAACACGAAAGCTCAAAGTCAAGATTGTAAGTATAACTACGATATAGCATGTAATTGCATAGTTGGTGCCTGGAGTGTAAACTCAGAAGGCTGCACTTTTAATACAGTATCTCGATATCAGGGTTGTCTAGTTAGACAATAATATAATTATAAGCGATATATAATATACAGCTATAATAATATTTAACTCAATATATGTATGTATACCTCAAAATATATTATGTGCATCTTTGAGGCATTTAAAGGGTTACTCAGATCATTTATGAAGCCGTCTAAATTAAGTCGAATATTCTAAAGTTACCTTCTCTGTAGAGAATAGGATAACATATGACTTAAAACTAAAAAATGATAATTAACTGGTTTCTTACAATAAAGTATTTAGTTTACACAAGTAATTAGAAATCACTGATTGTTACTTAAAACTTTGACTAAATAATGTGTATACAGATAGTTTTATCATGACCTTAAGAAGTTACATGCAAAACTGTCCTAATTTAAACTTTTGCAACTTTTGAAAACTTTCCTCTTCTCCCAACCCTATTGCAACTAGGTCAGGTCGGAGATAAAATCCAGCGTCCAGCACTCCCCTTGTGTGTACACAATAATTTATTATTATTATCCTGTACTATAAAACATGCTGTTTGAATAAAAACAACGCTTACATTGTAGGCGTCAATCTGATTTATCGGTGATTGGATGTTTAAAAGGTTTTTTGTTGTATCTTTACAGGCAATTAAAACGATTGAAACTGACCAAATTGAGACGCATTGTCTTTTTTGCTTTTATGTGTAGTTGTGATAATAATATTTCATGCATTTTAAATACTATCCAAGAATTTTCTAAACGTAAAAGGTGTAAACTAGGTGTTGAAAAAGTTAGATATGGGCTTTAAGGGCATTGTCACCTTAGGCGCTTAAATCTGCTAAATAAAATTAATTTTGTCTGTTTGTTAATATGTATCATAAGCGTAATATTTGAAATCATTTAAACTTAAATTATGTACCTAGAATGTAATTGATCGATAATATTAATCAATATGAGTCGCGGTTGTAAGTTTAATGCGTAACCGAAAGCGATTAAATTTTAAGTATGAAATATTTGGAGGGTGTATCATACATTCTGTTACTAGAATAAAAATTTCTCGCAAACATTAGATGTATACCTTAACTGGACTAGTTAAGTCTTGCCTATACAATAGGTTACTCCACTCTATATTAGTATATATCAGAGGTCGTATAAATATCAAGAGATACCTATTAAAATAGAATGGTTACTTTTTTTTGTCCGAAGGTCTTAACGATCTACTGATAAAATAGTTTTAAAGGATATGTAGCAGTGGGTTGAAATTATTATACATACCATCTATCAGCCCTTAACGCTCAATTAAAATTAAGCGTATTCGTAAAAGTTATTATTTTCAAAACACACAAAATATGTGTAATGGTTTTGATTAGTACGTTACATTACTCTGATATAAAAATAGATAATACATGGATAATGGATAAATACATGAATTTCCTGCATTTTGCAATACATCGACTTTGAAGACGATATCGACATTAATTGTGCAGTGTGCACTGAACTGGGTCGCCGGCGCCGTTCCGACATTGATCGAGTGTTTTATACAGAGATCTATTTAAGGTATCATCGATATAATTAGTTATCACACGGTGATGTTTAATTGTATCCTAACAGACAATCATTTAAGATAAGTAATTAATTGAGATAATCGTTTTGTGTCTCGTTGATCTTCTTCTTCTTAATGTATGTAATTTGTGTGCAAGGTAAAAATTCCACATAACTCTGCGTCGCTCCCAACTCTTTAGGTAACTTTTTGAAGGTTCCCTCTAGTCGACAATAAAAAGATATGTAGGTTAGGTACAGTCCTATTGTAACGCAGTCAGTGTAAAAGCATATAATTTTCTTTGATTAGTACAATCTTATAATCGTTATATCCTATCTTGTACTAAAAAGTTCAATCTTTCATATTTACAGAATACTTAGTAAAGTATAATATAAGTAAATATAATATTTGCTAGTATTCTTTACATGAACAGTGTGTCATACGGATATGGCTTTAACAAAGAGGAATTTATTGCACATTGCAATTCGCCCACTTAGAAAACGATCCCACAAAGTGTGCGCTGAAGCGGGACACATCGTTCCGGCGTTGATCGAACATTTTATATGTGGACTTTTGGACTTTATAAAGAACTAACAGAGGGACAGTTTAAATGTTGGTATAATGGTCGATATGTTGATGGTACGGAAAGAAAATCAGATATGATTTTAACCTTGGTGTTCCTAAATATTATATCAAATGTTATTTATATATTTCTAAATCATTGTTCAATTTTATTTATTTGTAAATCTATACAAATAAATAAAATTGAAGTGTCTGTTTGTGATTTTAAAATAAAATTTTTTTTATTCAATGCATTTGAAAGTACACACGATACCTATACCTAAATTCAATGAAAATGCAATTAAAATTTTTTGTCCGTCTGTCTGTCTGTTTGGCTGAGGTAATCTTCTAAACAGCTGGATCGGTTTTGACGGGACTTTCACTGGAAGATGAAAGTCTAAGGCGTAAAATCGGGTACTTTATTTTTTGAATATGTGTTTTTTTACTTCTTAAATGCGGGTGAAATCACGGGGATCAGCTAGTAAGTAAATATTGTTTTTTCCCTATATATTATGATATATCTATGTCTATAGAGAAGCAATGTATTTGACCTTAATATAAATCAACGCTTTAATTAAATTCACATAACAATTTAGAATAAATGTCCTCACTTTTCCCTCTTAAATGTTTTTCTTCTTATTGGGAGTCCGATTAATGGGTCGCACATATCACTTTATTATGTGGGCAATGAAATTAATGACATAGCCTTTAGTAGCCCGAAAGACAAATTATCAATTTGACTTTATGGTTGGAAAGGTCAGCATTATTGCTTTACTATTTTTAGATATTACATTAACAAATTCAACTATAGCATCAGTGAAATAAAGAATATGTAACAAAATAACGTACGGTGTTTCCTTTTTCACCCAAAATCCTTCGTACCCAATTATAAAGAATGTACTTACGATCAGATAAAACCCGAAAATATTATAACAAGCTTCATCCTTATAACCTAAGGAGAGATAAAAATCTATCTTTCGCTATAAATCTCACGGCCGGCCCTCTATGACTGAGGATTGCAATTTTCCGGCAGCACACATCTCGGCTCTCAGGAGGCATAATGGGTTCGCCATAGCGTTTCCCCTTTCATTCGAATACTTGTCTTAGAAGACGGCGTGTTTTCCTTCCTGCGTTTTTTCCTTTCTTTCATCTTTTTTCCTTGATGCGGCGTTAGTTTGTTACTTTTTGTGGCATGTGATACGTAGTGTCATTAGAGAAGTTTTACTCTGGTTTTATGTGTAATAGGTGTAGTGTGTCAGTTTTTCTACGTATCTCCTCGTACACTTTATTTTTGGTTCGTTTTTACCCAACAGCGTCAAAAGGAGGGTAATGTTTTTCGAACGTATGTATGTCCATATCTTTGGCACGCCCTAAAGCGCAAATGCTTTGACGGATTTTAACGTATGAAGTGTCGTTCGATTCGTCTCAATTTTCATAGCGACATAGAATATATATTTTTTAAATATGACGCCTGAAACTGAAATAAAAGAGGTGGAAGATGCGATTTTCTTGGCTCTTAATATATCAAAATCAACTCACTCTAACATATTTAGACGATTAGTGTAATAATTATGTTTAACATACAAGACTTGATCAATAAAACATAGAAGAAGCATTACTTCTAAGTGAGATTAAAAAATAGAATTAAATTTGAATCTTCAAATGATCAACGATTATTATCAGCTGACATACGTTTAGATCATTTAATATCGAATCTGAAATTAAACGTTCAGTCTTGAACATTCAAGAAAAGAAAGCAGTCTCCATTTATCAAACGTTCAGGGATGATTAGGCAGAGTTTATGCGCCGTTGAATTATTGGTCGTTCCACCAGAATCCTTGTGTTAAACGTTTTATGCTTTAGCTAACGATAAAGTGCCATAACTTCTGTTTATAGAGTAATATTTAATAACGAGTTATTAAAGATAAGGCTGTTGGAAAAGGTTATGAAGAGTTTCGTGGGTATAATTATGTCTTGTTATAATCTTAAGGTCCGGTTGTAAATTAAGGAATAATACCAAGTGTTTGCAAGTCCTTTTAAAATGAGTATCAATACGTTTCAATATTAAAAATTAATAGTTCATTTTGCTGTACTATTTTTTATTTCGGTAATTGTCCTTAGTATTCAACCTTTATGTTACATCACTACTGTGATTCTTTTACACACTTTCAAGTAAAATTTACTATTTTTTTCTTACATTGTACATTTTTATTTTTATCTAAGCACAAATACAAAATGTGATCGAATCCAACTCGTGTTCGAAGCGGACGATGCTTTAACATCCCTTCGTAAATTAAAAAGTTGTTTTCTGAAAAGCAATGCGGCATGACGATGGCATAAATTGAAGAGGAAACAAAGTATCTCTTAAAAAACCTCATTCAATCCCGCTTCTTTACGATCGGGAATCTTAAAGCCTTTCAGATTTACTGATTCTCTCTACTGCGACAAAAATAAACAAAGTTAATGCAAGCAATATTTATTGAAGTTTTAATAAAAGACTTTGTTGATTTTAAATTAGTCTTAGTTTATAGATGGCAAGCATCGTGCATTATAATCCAATTCCTTCCGATCGTAATAAACACATTGTATAAATTGTATAAATATGTAATTCGGCCAACAGTCACAGACATTCATTAAAATGCAAGAACTTTTCACGATAAAACTCGGTGCGGTGTGGTCGAACAATTTGCAATGGATTAAAATTTAAAAAAACAAAACCTATATGTATGCAACGCTTACCGTTTCTACACTCATACCCCTACAGTGGTATTTTCTCCTACGTCGTGAACAAACAAAAAATAATACACAAACACCCAGACCCAGAACAGAAATCTGAGTTCATAATTCAGATATCTGTCTAGCCAGGAATAGAACCCTACTGCGCCTTTGACTGGTATGTTCAACATTCCGCCACGAGTGTAGTCAAATGAGCGAATGTTATTTTAATAAGACTAAAAGACCTAAACTCAAAAAATATTCAGCTTCAAAAGTAAGTTAATAGTAAATATGGCGCAGATTTCCTAAAATAAATATTTCCACGATACTGATAAGATTATTTGCATTACTCTATTACTGTGACTCTTATTGCTCACAGGGGATTTGATACTCAACTCAACTCGCTTCTCCCGGTCTCGGTTAAATAAGTCCCCGTGGGTCATAACAAAATTATCTGTAACTGGAATATCCCGGAGAACAGTTTTATTTGCGCAATTGATCTTTAGTGATGGCGACACAGACCGTGCTCAAATGGTTGAAAGTATTTTATGGTGTGATTTTTCCGTATGGCTTAGTGATTTAGTTGCGTTACCTTATTTTCTTATTATTTGACGTTATTTAAAGCAACGTGCTTTAGAGATAGGACGTTATCAATTTATGGTATTTTAAAGCTAATATCATTAGTCTTTCCAATTTATAGTCATTCTTAAGAAAATATATCTGGAAACTAACGTACCACTGTTTCTTACTTTTAAAATTTTCAGTCAGTTTCAAATTAACTATGATTATTGATAATGTTTGTTTAATTTAGACCTCAGCAAAACAATCATGTAGTTACTAGTCCATAGCTTGCTAAGACAGGTGGGCTCCATCATATAAAAGTGTTGCAAGAACTTTCTCTCACCTAACGCCAAGTCCACTTTGAATAATCTGAAGTACACTTCACTTTAAACCAGGTCTTGCACTTTATGTATCATCATAAAATCTAATTATGCATTTCTATGATCTACACTACGAAGAAAATAATCCATGGTTACATTGTGTGTTACCTACTGTTAGGGATAGCAAAATACTATGACTAGAAATATCTAGTGAATATATAGATATATAGATATACACTATAGATTGTATAGTGTATATCTATAGTCTATAGTGAATATCTATATAATAATATAAGAACTCATTTATAAGAACTACTTATGTAGACATGACTAGAATAAGAATAAAAAAGAAAGAAGGTGAGGGACATTGAATTGAACAAGACGCGGTCATTCGAAACCATTGTAAATTAATGATTGTGAAATTAAGATAACTGAGTAACAAATGGTTATTACTACCATTGAATGTATTATTTACGACCTCAAAAAGGAACCGCTAATACTATACTATAAAAACTGTTATTAAAAATTTAGTTCTGAACTGGGTTACAGTGATTACAAACAGAGACACAAGTCCCACTGGAGTTATCTGAAATGTTGTTAGCGTAAATCGTTTGATTCCGACGCTACTCTAAGCGCTTGATCACACTAAACTTCTAAACATCTCGATATATGTCTCGCAGCTTTATTTAACTTCTTGGACTACGTTCTACAACATTTTCTCAAAATATGTGTCACTTCCTTTGGTTTGGCATGTATTATAATTATATATATCTGTTGTTAGTTTTCAGAATTCGATATTTATAATTTACACGATCTGTGCGTTTTTTAACTGAATTCATTCGTTTTATTTTTTATCAAAATCAGCTTCGTAAGTCAATTTTTCGATATTTCTTATAGTTCCAGATTTGGCCATCCATGCACACTAAAATCACCCTGTATACTTTGGGATTATTTTAGAAATTGTTATCTAGAGACTACTTTAGATTACGTTCCTCGGTCTTTTCATAAAATTATTTAATGTTCTTTATCCATACTTTATAATTTTATTGATACAGTAATTAGATATAAGTATACCCTCGGTTTCCTTTGGGAACGTCTGCAATTAGCTTCAAAAGATTACGCCACTTAGTACGGTTCCTAGATTTTAGAACAGATCCCATCGTTAATTACCTTAGGGAGTCTCAGTAAAACTATTCCTATTCTACATTACAATGATAACAACCAAAGATAACCACAGTTTCCTTTGAAGCTGGCTAAAGTGCAACTAGTGTAAATGATTCCATTACGTCATTTATTAACGCGCACAAATCAAACGTCTTGGATTCTTGTGAACTATACTTAACTCCGATTTATTACTGTTAACTGTGTCATATTTTTTTTGAGATAACTTGTAATTTTAAAAAATATACAAATATAATATTATGTAAATGTACCTAAAACACCTTTTTATAAACATATTTGAACGTGATTTTCTAAGAAGTAGGTAGATAACTCCAGATTATCTTTTAAATCCTTAAAGAATTATGTAGTAAAACTACCCCTAGTTAAGATTACAGTGTCAACAAACAAAATAAGTAGCTTCGTCCGGTCTCGCTAGGGTACAACGTAAATGGTTCGATTGCGTCATTTAACGACGCGCTTAAATCAAACATCTTGAACTCTCGTGATTGCACTTTAGCTCCAACTTAAATTACTCTTATTTTTAATCGATACAATTTTATTTTCCGGAGTTACTTTTCGAGTTTGTTGTTTTGAAACCATTACGTTTGGATCCTCCTATTTACTCCTAGAAAATACTGTAAAGAATATTGTAAAACTGTCCTATTTTATGTTCTAACAAACAAGATAAGAAGTTTTCTCCGATCCCGTTCAACGTAA
>DWPV01003177.1:0-15673 GCA_018251915.1 Urbanus proteus proteus | reverse complement strand
GTCTTTCCCTTCCATGTTTTTTAGTCTTTGTTTTTCTCTTCTAGAGAAGGAAGTACTATCCTATTATTTCTATTCTAAAACTTATTTAACTCTTGTACTGGCTGCTTGCACGTTCAGTACTTTTGTACCCCCTTTAAAGGTTATAAGAGATCGCTATTACCTACGATTATGTGTGTTCTACTTTGTTAATCATGTTTTGGTGTACACTAAAGATTTTTTTATTGTGCTTATTTAATCTGGGTCTAATCTGATTGTGTTATGTCCTTTACTGCCTGTTGTTTTCGTTGAATTCCGATAACACCCCCAGTCTCAGCATAAACTTATTAAAGCTTGCAATGTAGCGTAATGTAATGTAGAGACATAGGTAACTCAAGAACGACGGTGAACTAATATACGACACACGATATGCATATAGAACTACTAATTTACAATACAAAAATACCAACATATAAGTAAAAATCACAAAATAATTATTACGCATTCATTAAAGTCAAAATATCGAGCACTAATCATTATTCTTCAACTACTAATATTGTAGCTACCACTAGTAGATATGAAATTTGATTTTAGCAACATTAGTTAAGTGGTGATTCTGAACTAAGTATGTAAATAACAACAAAACTTATCGTAACTTTTCTTATCTCGATGTTCGCTCCCTGGACTTGAAAAAGAAGGAATACCTAGATAAGATAACAATACGTTAAAACTATCGGATAAGTAAAGGCATGATGGTAGCGGTCACCGATACGGATCACTGCGTACAGCTGCCACAGGCCTTGCCCATAAAATACTCATAAATCCTCTTAAACATTTTTTATTACCTGCAAAAATAAATATATAAGGAAATGAATACATATCCTAATGTATCCATTCTTGCACCACAATTCGGCACCAAATTCCCCGCAAAGTCAGAAGGATTTAATTCCGTCACGCTAGCCAAGTGCGGATAGAGAGATTTTGTAAGTTCTCAAAGGAGACTCCTTTGAGAACATTTATGGGTTATATATTCAAAGGAAACCAATAGAATGCTGCTCATTATTATTAAAGATTCGCTATTTATCGGTCTGTTTCAAGATTATGTCTTTTGAACATGAACAACGGACTCTACATTTTTATGCGTAAAAATAGTATATTACGATACGGGTGACCTATATACTACTACTACTCACTAGTATCGTATTTTATTTTATAGTACGCGTGACATAAGTCCGCTCGCACGCGGAAAGGCGTGCGTAAAGTGCGGGCTTAAGTCACAAAGTGCTATAAATTATATTATAACACCGGCCGCTGTGACAAGTCATAGACATAAAAATATATAAATAAAAAAACAAAAGAAAATAAAGTACAAAATAAATGATCCCGAACCAACGTCCTTCTTTGGCGTTTATTGGTCTTTTCACTTCGGAACCCTCG
The DNA here is from genome assembly GCA_018251915.1 of Urbanus proteus proteus. Taxonomy (NCBI): domain Eukaryota; kingdom Metazoa; phylum Arthropoda; class Insecta; order Lepidoptera; family Hesperiidae; genus Urbanus; species Urbanus proteus. Next base: position 14,260 of record DWPV01003177.1, on the reverse strand, counting down.
GTAATATCTAATATCTTGGTAATATCTTTGTATATCTGACTCTTACTTAGCCGGTAGGCGGTTTTCGTACAATTCTTTCAACTTGAGACTTCTTCTAGTTCCATAGGACAAAGTGTTTTCCTTACGAATTTGCCATTGACATTGTATTGTTTAATAAGAAACGCTGGCTGAAATTAATAACAGGAATCTTATCACTATTTAAACTTGAATTTGTATATTAATATGCATTTGGGTGAGTTTTATTGTCGACACAGACCTCTTTATATTTAATCACTTTGCATGTCTTTTGAACGGGTTGCTAGCCTACAAATTACTTACTATATACTCGTATCTAAAATTATAAATAATACAACGGGAAAAAACAATTATACTAATACGTTTTATATTTAGGTTTTATTTAATAATTTATTAAACCCAGTTTTTATCTATATAGTTAATGTAATACTTATGTTGAATTGTAATTTAGTTAGGTGCCTACAATATGTTTTAACACATCATACTTACCTATTCGTACTCATACGAATAAATAAATACTCATAAAAATATCTTCGAATTTGTCAGTACGTAATCAAATCCAAGTAACATTTTAACAAAGGTCTGTTATGTATTTCCATATCTCTAAAAGGTGACAATGTAGACTTCAGCAGTGGCGCTATCGGGGGGCAAGGTGGGGCAGTGCCCTGGGGCCCTCGAGCTCAGGGGGTCCTCTCGGACTCTGACTTACACATAGACAATAAATTGAATTAGTGAAAACTTCTCACATATTCGGAATATAAATGAAAATGGCAACTTGCTCGAAAAAAATCAATGGAATTCCTAAATCTTCAACATCTTTGTTTGACCCTTGGTAATCACTTATTTTTTGGTTTTTAATAAAGTCGACTGTATTAGAACAAATCGTACTATACATTGAGTACAGAACACGATTAATACGGAACAAACGATTTTAAATAGCTTAGTTGGGGCCCTAGTTTATTTTTGCCCTGAGGCCCTTGGTTACCTAGCTACGCCACTGTCCTTCAGACATTCTTTTCGGGACAGACCTGTGTCACCCGATGACCGGGACAGCCGGCTTTTTGATTAATAAAAAGCCGGCTAACCTAAGTTCTTTGCAAGTACACGCATCAAGTACTCGTTGGTACTTCTACAAGTTATCGTTACAAAAAGCCAAAGTGACGTCTCACACAATGTAAATAAATTAAGGGGTTATCGGAATCCATCTTTGAACTGATTGACTTTCTACAGTATAATTATAAATCAATTGAATAGTTTCAATGAGCTCGGAATTAAAGCCGCGTATTATTAATCTTATCGCTCGATCGCAGTCTGCGGTCTTACCGATCACCGATGGATAGATTGCGCGCCGAACATAACATCGGCGACCTCGGCTTCGCGCCGCTGTCACTCAATCAGCGATAGCGCGATTTCTCCACGCGAATGTCACGGCAGCCGACGCATCAGCGGCCAACGATGGAACCCAATTCCATCTAATCCGGCGCCAATCATCAATGTAGATCATGATTGTCGAATTGCAAGGCGGTGAGAACGGTAGGGTACGTCGGAACCTACGTGGTGCGGGCAGCGCTGACAGGTGGGATTCTCCCCGGCGGTGGCTAACTGTTAGACGGCGAGGCACTGAGCCGGTGCGCATCCGCGCAGTGCAGTCCCAAGACGTCGCAGGCGCACCACGCGACCACCGGACCCCCGCTACTATCGTTCACGCGGGAAAGCTTCACGCTCGCTAGTGCCGACTTTTACGCGCGAGCTTTCTAGCACTGTGGCTGTGTATTCAAAAAGAAACGTTGTGACTTTATGTTTGTAATTTTAGGGAAATCACTGTAAGCTCTAGTTTGTTTTTTGTGGTAGCATCAGTAAGGTAATCGGGGCAGATAGCATTAACGGTTGGCTCCGCGCTCGAGTGTGGCAGACCGCAAGCATGACGAGCGCCGCCGACTGCGCTCTCGTGCTTCTTTTACTGGTATGTTTTGTTTTGGTTCCTACTAATTTACTTCCTGCTAATATAATAAAAGAATACAGGACTGGCAAATTCCTTTAATTTCGCAAGCTTACCTTATTCGTCACGACTAAAATGACATAAATGTGTACTTTTATTAGAATTTAAAAAAAACATAACTTATTTCATTGAAATTTTAGAAAAACTAGATTTGAGAATACACCATTATGACTATTCAAAAGTGTAATTATTGATAACTCCAAAGCTCGTCAATAGGTATTCTACCGAAAAAAATAGTGATAATTGGCAAATAAAAAAGTTCTGAACTGTTTTGTCTTTGTCTATTTGTAAACTAAAAACATGATGTAAAATGTAAATGAAAAATTCGAGTGAAATTTTTCGCAAGTGTCATCATTTATATATTAGGGCATAATGTATTTAACAATTAATGAAAAGTATGCTAGGTAACTATTTCAAGAGTGAAATGTATTACAACCACCATCAAAGTCTTCTACCGTAAAATTTATAGACGCAGTGACCCGCTCAGCCATTGTTAACACGTGATTGAAGTCATTCACAATATTAAATTTCACGGTTCGAAGAGTAATATGAAGCGAATAAAAGCTTTATAAGATGTAGCCGAAAATCTAGATTTTCCATAAAGACTTAACTGAATAGACTTTTTCAAAGTGAAAAGCTCATATCGTGCTTTTACGGTTATTTGAAAACTTAGGTCGCAGAAGCGTTACTTTTCTTATCTTTTTCATAAGCAAAAAAACAGTAGGTACCTAACTATATTTTTTACAAAAAACGTTACTTACAAAATAAAACGAACGATGAAAAAGACGTGTAGATAATCTTAGATGTTTTGAATCGGAACGCCATAATGAGATTACTGCGGTATTGTTACACTTTGTAATTGATCACGCTTATGCAGGCACTTTTGAAAAAATACCGTGGAAGCAATTATTTTCACAGTTAAATACCAATTATTTTACGATCCGCTAACCTCCTTATATGGTTACCGATATGAAAAGAAATGAAATACTCATAACACAACGTAAACCATTAAAATACATGATTATGCAAATCGGAATTGATGCTAAATATTCACTAGATGCCCCTTGGGTATATCTAACTGTATTTGTTTGTATTTTTCAATGAAACCTTGTTATTATTGTTATTGTCATGCACTGTATACTACGCAAAGCAGCAGATATATTATCGTAGACAGATAATAATTTGCTATATCCATATGATTGTACCTGATTATGTTATCTATATTAATGTATCATCTTCGCGTGTCGGAATCATATTGGAGTAAATCTTGTACCATGAAGGTAAATATGGAAGAAAAAGAATATTTAGGAATGTAGATATGAGTTATAAATGTTGACTTTTAAACTATGTGCTTAGTATAACAACTTCTTTGTTGACCATGACCATTGACTACATCTGCTACGATTGATTGTTTCTGATGATAATAGTTCTTATTGAGGAAGAAAAATCAACCTCATAGGCAATTATCCCAGGAAAAATGTTTTTGTTTCGCGAACAAGGAAGGAGTGTAAAATTAAAATCAATTTACAGTCATGCTTCACCGAGCTTTCTAGTCATAAAGCGGGTAAGCAATAAGTTCCTTATCTTATCAATCTAATGGTCAGATTATAACCCTTGATTGCTCCCAGATGGGCAGAGCGTGAAGCGAGCATTACCATGAAGTGCTCAAGCGAGCATCACGGTACATTGCACTTATTATGCCAATTATATGTCTAACAAAGGCAATGAATACGACAATAAAATATTAGCTTTATATTAATGTCTTCAGCATATAAAATAATTAAACTAAGGATAAAATACTAAATATTATACTTACTTGTTGCTATGGCTATTATGAATTTTTAAATATTTTGTGTTGTAAATTGGCTTTAAGGGCAATTTACGATCACCGATGCGATGATCAAGATTCGCACTTTCAATCAAGATCAGTATCTTTTCCCAGGATGAGAGAAGTAGGTATATATTTACTAACGTGTACATAAAAATAAATTAATAAAGTAGGTATTAATATGGTAATAACAATTTATTTCAAAAGTGTAACGCATTTGCGCGTACACGCACTGAGTATTTTAAACGAAAAGCTTCTGAAATACTTTATCTTTGGAATCACACCTTACAATTTCTAAAGATACGCGAAAGTTGGAGATGAAATCGTAACTCATGAAAGTGTTATCAGCTTGGCGCGGCTTGATCAGTATCACCGATAATAAATTTTCGGTGATCACAGTTTGAAATTAGTCCAAGCTGATTGACTCTACAAAGATACATTCATCTGATAGGTAATTTTATCTGGTTGTTTATGGTCTCAACTCCTTAAGATTTGTGATATTTTCAACTCATTGTTTTTATACTTCCTATGTACCTAATTACTTATTTTTACTTTGTTTATCAAGCAAATATAGGTGGAAGTAAATCCTTAAGAGATAATAAGGTGGTAAACAAGTATCTCCACCTGATGGTACCAGATGGTATGGCATCTGCCGCCCAGAGACATCTGTGATCAACCTTCGGCAACATTAGAAGGATATACAGACAGAGGCGTTGCTATACCTTAGGTCATTTTACTACTATATAGGTACATTTACATTAAAATCTATGTCTTTGCACTTGCTACGACTTAATTTTATTAACTAAGCAATAATAAAATACGTAACGTATGTACGACATGAATCAGTGGATTATAACGGTCATATCCGAGTAATGAATAAGGAATTCTATCACTTTAAACTATGTTCAATTATAAAGGAAACGAATGTTACTCGGCATACTCAGACGCTTGGATGACTTCTAGGAGCGAGCATGTAACCCGAAATGTATTGCATGCATGCGTGCATCTGACGTTATAAGAAATGAAATACGAGGACTCGCGCGTGGCTATGCATGCTTGCATCCGAATGAACAGTTTTGAAATATTATCATTAAACTTCCTCCTGAGGCGTTCCCGGAGCGATATGACATGACATATACGATATGATATGAAATAGAGGTGAAAAAAGACATCTCATTTTTAATAACTGATTTTGGTCAGTGATGCATTAGCGTCTCCTCTGGTGTTGCCAGTCTATTATTTTTTTCTTATCAAAAGTAGGTTATAAGACGTTTTATAGATAAAAATAACGAAAGTTTTATAAACAAATATGATTTTTTTGTATTAATCTGTTTACAAACTTGGTTCAAAATCGGTGCAGTAATCTCGAGATATCTGCGTTATGTTGATATGAAAATTAACTTCATAATCAAGAACTAAGATATTCATATTAGGTATATGTGAATAATAGACAGACAAATACATTTAATATACTTACATACATATACTTATATATTACAATATAAAGTAATCTATACGATACAAAGACCATAAAGATTATACAGAACTCGGCTGCGGATAACTTATTGCGGTACTAATATGAAGTAATGCGCGCAGCGTGCGTACCGAGTTCAATGCGCACGCGCATGCTATATATGAGTCGGTACAAACGTTACGCTCGAGTAACTGCAGAAACGGATTGTTCTATTATACGAGTAAAGCTCCCAGTGACATCAAAATCATTGTATGCTTATTCACCTTCTCATAACCTCAATACATAGGTACAATATTTATGAAATGATTTGGCATAAAATCCCCAGATAAACTAGTATTCTATTGCACTGATCCTAAAAAGTCTTTCCTTAAACTAGATATGGATACATTTCCAACAGAAATGGACAATGTTAAACTACACACGAGTATAAGTTTGGAAACACTTAGAAATTTTTAGTCAGTCGTTTCTTCTCGACATGTTCATTTACCGTTAAATTAATTAATTGATAACGTTAAGATTAAATTAAAAAGGTATTTAGTAGGTATAATATATCGATGATTTAGCTAGATTTATTTAATATATTTATTTGATATATAAGATATAACTACAAAAAAATAGTACCTACCTATGAACCTATACCTAAAACGTTTATGTGTTACCAATATAAATGACATCTTAACTCGTCGACGCAGCGTCGAGTTGGGGGCTGTTTCCTTACCGAATTACTCCATGCTTTTCAACACGTAATCTATGAAAGAACAGTAACAAGGCATGTCGGGTCATAATGAAATTGAGCACCACAACATGTAATTAACCGAATCACCTGGGAATAAGATAGCGTATCGTGGGACATCTGAACAAAGTTAAGGAAGTTCAAACAACGTAATTTACGCTTGAAACATGTAATTGAGAACTACCGCCAATTTCTTAAGGCTTTGAACCTGTAATTTGGCTGTCTTCAGGTATTAATTATTTTTAAAACGAATTGTTTTCGTAAGACCACGTTGTTAACATAAAATAAACGAGATTAAGTTCTTATAAAAGCTTCTTCCTCTTAACGAAACACCTTCCGAAACTTCGGTAGGTTATTTCGTTTAAAAACTGTTCTATAAATAATCAAATTTGAGTAAAATATATTTATTTCAACATAATAAAAGCAATTAATTCAGATTCAGGAATAAATAATTAATTAGATGCCTATCTATTGCACAGGCAATTAACTTTTCATCAAAAGTGCTCACTATTTGTATGGAAAAGTATGGCACTCGGCTTAAAGACTTTTATTGTGTTAAACAGTATTAATTCACTCATAATATTAACTTAAGTTAGCTTAATAATGTAAACAGTTAGCGCGTTAGAATTTAAAATCTGGGTAAACAATACAAACAATCACTTTTATGTTATTTAGGTGCACTAAGTGTGCCGCAGTACATTAATGTTAATTTATATTTTGAGTTCCGTAAATCCGTTCCGACCCAAAAAGCAATTTCGTTCCTGATCGATTCCGAATGTTCCGTGCCTGAAACCTTTGTCTTCGGCGCAATCGATTCCGTTTCATTCCTCGGTGGCAGGCGTAGGCATTACGATACGGTTTGCGCTGACCCTAATAGTTGAATTGAACCTTACGACTCACGACCGTTAAATCTAGGTAAGTTAGACGGGTGACGTCTTCATGCTTGATTGTAGCTGTCTGCATGCTGTGAAACTTTCGATAATAATTAAAATTTGGATCGTAGAGTTTTACTTTACGTCTGTTTTCTTGTTAGATTTTTGACTCTCTGTAGGTGTTTATAGCAATTAGTAACTAAACAAAAAATATCAAGGCAGCCACATACCTTTAATTTCCTGATTAGGTATCCTGATTTTATTTCCAAAAATGGATATAAGATTTTCATACAAAATCTTTGACAAGACGCACACGTGCGATTATTTTCTAACCGGAAAAAAAGTTAAAAGTTAAGCGGTATCTTCGGGTAAAATTAGGCAGTTAGTAAACAGCTAAGAAAATCAAATATCACAAAGGTTCTTCAAATCAAAATTCTTTATGAGAAAACCTGATCGTGGAACCGAAGGCAAGCGCCTATCTATGATTAACTAATGTTACGCCAACTCAAATTATACTTACTAAGTAGGTAATGGGTACTATTGAGATAGCATTAATTGGCGTAACAAAACGAAATTATTTTAATTAATTGCATAAAAATATTTTTCTGATACGTATTTAGATACAGTCTGAATGTAAAACTTTACATTTAATATTTCCCGGAAACACGAAAAAATACTTCGGTAAGATTTTTTAAGATAACGAGTAAGAATTTATAGCAATACAAAGTCATATAATTTTGATACGAACTTAATTAAAACCTTTACTTAAATATTAAGGAAGAGATATTCTATAGGAAGAACATAAAGATCTTCAACTCTAAGGTATAGTTCATACATAAATATGTATAAGTAGAGAATGGAGTGCAACTACCAAAAGTAGTTCAAAATCTGAACAAGCGCCATATCTCATGATACACTCAAAGTCAATAGGTATAATACCTAGTGTACCTACTTTGTCTACTAAAGCTAATCTTGGAAACAGTAGACCCGATTTTGGTTGGATTTTTACACAGTGATACTGTTAATGATTTAGGTCACATTTTAACTGGAAAAAAAATCATGTCTGATTTTTTTTAAATTAAAAACGAGTATTCGTCGGCTGCCTGAATAAAATATAAGAGGCATCTAAACAATTTCACCAGTAACAAATTTTAAGTTCTGCTATACACTTCACGCCTAATAACCAGAGCAACACCGTTTTGGAAGAAACCGTTTATCCGTCTGAGTTTCAATTTGCATACAAATATTCACTAAAGAGAACCGCACACCAAACATATCAACAACAATTAACGTGTATTTTTTAATTCCTTTTTGAAGATTGATAAGTCATTACCTTCGCCAAATCTTTTTGTAATTAATAGAAATGTAAAAAAATTGTCTATAGCGCTTGTGGTTTTTATACTATACAGAGTAGCAAACTAGGAACAAGTCCATCTGATGGTAAATGGCCACGGCAATTTATCTGTAATCAACCTAAAGATTTCATACGCAATAATATAGTAAGTCAATGAATCAACCCCGTATTTACAAATCCTACTTGTGGTTGGCTTCGTCACTATCCAAGTTCCTAAAATCGCAACTGTGATTAACTTTAGGGCTCTCCTATTTATACTTTACAAATGACAAAAGACACCCATCTATGGGCGTCAGTAGGTAAGTAGTATTTTTTGTTTCGTTTGTCGTTTAAAAAGGAAGAGTCAAGTCCATCCCTGGCAACGTGGCAACGTTTTAACTGTGTTATAAAAAGAGTCGCAAGAAAAATCTGGTGTGCGGCCTTCCTAATACTATCATCAAAAGCTGAAAATTGTTTCCGCGCCGCGAACACGCAACGGTCAACTAGTGACCTCAGGCCGGAACTTTATAAGTTCAAACGATATCAATTTTACTGCCGTTATTATTACGTCTGATTGAAGATAGAATACTCAGATAAAATGTATTGAGATCGAGACTATGAAATAGATTAAAATTGGTTTGGATCACTTCAAATGTTTATGAGACGTTCAATTTGCTTTGTCGTCCAAATGTCCTTTACAGCCCTTGAACAAAGCGGTATCGATATTTTTCTAAACTTTTAAATCTAGAACATCCTTTTAATAAATTAATTAAGGAATCCAAAAACATTAACATTTTGAATGTACTTATAAGCAATCGGTGTAAAAAAATATAAACAAGTATTTACCTTCTCACTCTTCTCTTTTGAAAACGTTTGACCAACAATAAAATCACTACCTTTATTTCTCACTTGTCATTCGCACAAAGAGGCCGTAGGTATAAAAGTAGGTTCATTGTAGGTATAAAAGATATTTTTCTATCCCTCGGGAGTAGTATATTTTTTCGGGAAGAAAGGTACTCTATGTCCTTTTCCATACCACTGGGAATATGTGTGCAAAATTTCATAACAATCAGTTTAGTCATTAACACGTGAAGGCGTTACAAACAAACAACAAACAAACAAACAAACCAACGAACGAACGAACAAATAAACGGACATTCGCATTTATAATAATTAGGATTAGGATAGGATTAACCTTAATATGACTTACCATCCGTGACCACTGTGACCACTACCATCCGTGAATTTATAATCGACTATAGAAGTGCTGCTTGAGTTTTATAACTGAATTTGAATGTAATTTGACGGTAATTAGAAGGACTTATTAGATAGTTTTTTATAATTGCAAAGTAGCAAACGAGCAGTTTACCTGATGGTAAGAGACCACTGCCGCCCATGGACAACTGTACTCAACCCCAGATCAGATTAAAGTCCTGCCTAAGGTTGACGACACATTCTAACCTTGAGGATTGGTGTGTTGATAATAGGTGTGGCGGTGGTGCGGCAAGATTCGAACCACAAAGGTTCTACCACCTTTTTATATGTAGTATTACTATCTTTAAATGTAGTATTAGTATTCCTTTGCTATAATAACAACATAATCACCAAAATTAAGTCCATCCATCCATCAGCCTTTTCAGGTCCACTGCTATAGGCTCCCCCACGAACGAACTCCCCTAAGTGGCGCCACTCCAACCGGTCCTATGCCTTCTGAATCCAGCGGTTTCCCGCTGTCGTCTTCAGGTCATCAGTCCACCTGGTCGGGGGGCGACCCGTGCTCCTTTTGCCTAAACGTGGTAATCCTAAGTTTTGCCTAAAACAAAATTAAGTATTGGTTATTTATTTCTAAGATTTGGAGAAGAGAAACCGTCAAAAAAGGCTAGTATACCATGACATTCGTTATAATATGCATATTATAACATACTCTATATTTAAATTGAATGGTTAATAGATTAATTATAATATTTAAGAAAAGTTAGACTAGTTCACACACGATAAAATAATACATTAATTTTATAATGTGGGAATAGATAAAATGAATTTTATTATAATATTAATTCGTAATGCGCGTTGATGTCTTTTACTTGGGAGTATTTGTATAATTAATAAATCGGCAAAAAAGATCGATAGCTTTTCAACTTCTGTTTTTCAAGACACTATTTGTTGGATAATTGAGTTAGTTTTATGAATAAGTAATGCAAAAGTTATTTTTTTATGTTATTACGGGAAACTATTCATGCGTTGATGTCTTTTGCTTAGGATTTGATTATAATTTGATTGATAGTAATAAAACATTAAAAGTAATTTGATAGTTTTTATGTACGCACCACGCTTTCTAGTGTTCGAAACCGTTCGCCACCAACACACATCATCGTTTTTCCCTGGTATACGGGCTTGGCGGATCGAGCTTCCCACTCTAGCCACCCGCAGCCCCGGAAACTCCCGTTTAGCCGCCTCTTACGAGAGGTAGGACATACCGTAAACCTCTAAACTACATGATACCTAATAGAATATGACTTTGCATTAAAATAATGTAGAGGATAATCTCCAGTTAAAGGTAGAGACAAAAAGTTATATCCAAATTAAAAAGTTCTTAATAACTTATACAATACAACGCCATCTCGCGACGATTCACGCATACAAGTGATAGTATATGAAAGGCTTTATCCAGCTTACTTGTTGCTCGCAGTCTTTGTAAAGAGAAAGCGAAAGATATTGATGATTTGGAATAGTTCACCAGATGGCGCTTCTTAATATTTTTAACGTAAATTACGTTTTTACGATAATTTAATTATATTTAAGAACTCTAAGAGTTTTCTTTTTGGAAATTCAATATAAATCTAAGCTTATTAAATATTATTATTAGTTTTAGCAATTAAAAGCTGGCTTTTCAAAAATATTGAATATTATTAAAATTAAACCCCTTCTGCATTGATAGAAAAAAATCGACTCTATTTTTTCCTATAGAGTTTAGTAAGTATTTTAAATTAATATTTTGCGTTTGAAATGACTATCAATCATTTAGTTTATTAGTTATAAAATTATAGTCTTTACCTATCTATGCATTTAAAGAAATCTACAAAATATCTATTCTATGATAGTATATTAAGATAACAGTTACAATTTTGACATATTTATCTATTAATTAGGTCTAATTAATTAATACTACTTACGAATTTGGAACACTTTTACATAGTTCGTAATATTAATACTATGTTTATGTATTGTATTAATTATGTAAGTGCTGTTTTTAATACGTTTGATAAGGTCGATATACTTTTTCAAATTTTACGTTTTAAGAAAAAAGACAAAAATATTATGATAAAATCTAAGCCATTTATTTAAATTTGTTATATTTAAAATAAGTTCCAATTTTCATATTCAAATATTAAATATATCACGTAAAAACGATATTATTATTACGATATTATTTTTTGGAATTATTTTGTAGCCATAATAACATAGATCTTCAAAGTATTTTTTTTATGACTATGTCCATTTTGGACTCAAATATTCCTAAAAATAAGGCAACACTCACGCAGCATGTAAACAATATTTGGACAGCACATGATCAAATGAGTCCGCTTTCAGTCTACCCAAAACACAGTTGCCAAGCGACACTATCACACTTACATAATCCCCACGTCATTTCTTTTATATAACCTTAGTCAGTTCGCCGCCAGTGGGGGCGCTGGAAGCACCCAGTTCGCGTCCAAACCCCGGCGGCGCCACACGTCAAAAAAAATGAAAATCCAAAACTAATTCGGTTATTATTATTCAAACAAAAAATGCGCTGATACTTTCGCGAAAAACCGAAGATCGTCGCGATACACAACGCAATGAAAGTGAAATCCTCGGGCCAGTGACCGTACAACATGTTAAGCGAAAATAGATGGAAAGTGATCCTACTTGTGGCCGCGTCTGTCGCCGCCGTGGAACCGAGCCGCGCGTTGAGCCTAGTCTATCAAAAGCCGAGAAGCGTGCCTATGTTTGTGCCTAAGATACACAGACGCAGGCAATCCCGTGTGTTATTTTTGGATGAAGACGAGAATCGACAACCGTTCGGACGGGGTGAGATCGATTTGACGGAAAACTCGAAGATAAAATTCGATGATGCTTCCGATTATGAGTTCACGTCTCCTGACGATTCAGTTAAGGCCCAGGAAGACGATGGCCCTGTTAATGATAGGTTTTACGAACCTTTACCGCGTTTAAGATATCCTAAGTATTATCAGGGACGGTTCGGTCGTCCCTACGCACCGAATTTCGGTTTCGATCCGTACCAAGTGCCGTTTTCGCCGGCCGTCCGAAACGGCTTTTACAACTGGAAGGCGCGGACTCCACGAGTGGTTTTCCCCTACGCCGAGAACTCGAACGTTCAGACGAACTCGCACGCTGGGCCGAGTTTCAGCGACAATGTAGTGTTCCGTGATCAAAATTTTGGATTGAATGACATCGGAGCAGAGGATCAGGCGTTGCAGGACATTGGTACGGGCTCCGACGCCTTCGCAGAGAGAGGTGAGCGGTATTATATAATAGGGCTATTTGAAGACGTTCACTATGTGACGTCATTTTTTGTTCGGATAAAAGTAACTCAAAGTGGAAATTTGTATGAAAAACCCAACACCCTCTGTGTATTAATTTCAAATTTACTAGACTTAAATGCTATTCTGCAGAAAAATATTTATAAGTATCAGAAGCTAGCGTATAACTATAAGTTTAACACATATTTAATATACATCAATAAAACTTGTATAAGTAGAAAAAATATATAAATACGCATATAAACAACTAGTATAGTCAAATCACTTTAAAGAAGTTTTTGCATTTGTAGTAGTGTGATACGTACAGTAAATAAGACCGAAATAAACCAGGTTGCCATAGCTACCACACATGCGTACCTGGAGTCAATTGCATAAAAGTAACGTTAAAAGTGTCATGTCATACCAATTGTTTATTGTTATTTTCGTAATAACAACTTTATTTGATTTTAAGAATCTTCAGATTTTAATTATTATTAGAATTATGAGAACCAAATTAGATGCTATAAATAGTAAAGTCTATTACCTACCTGATCCCTGAAATATTAGTTCGAATTATAGTTAATATTAACGAATTATCTAATGAAAGCTAAAACGAAGACAACTACGAAATTTCTGTAATTGGAAAAGTTCATGATAATAATATAATATTAAGTAGGTACATACCTATTAACGGAATAAATATATTATTAGTTTATTTATTTGCTGACGGTGCACTATTACAAATGCAAAATCGTCTCGAAAGTGATTTGGCTATAGATAACTTCTTCAAAAAATCTAAAGAAAATATTGTTCGCGTTTTGTTCATTTCTCAATAGTTCTATTATCAACTACATATGTAGTTCAATTTGTATTGCCTTCAAGAAATATACTGTGATTTATGCGAGAATGCGAAGTTAATGCATTCCCAATTTCTACGATAAATTATTGTTCTTCATACTCTGAATTACATTTACATCTTCCTACTCTTGTAGTAATTGATATAATTGAGATCAAATTCATATCATTGAATTATTTTCAATCACTTACAGAATAGGTAAATTATTTGTGTAATTACAAATTATTAAAAATAAACCCAGATAATGTCACGAAACATTTTATAAAATAATTCGCATTTATAAAAATTAGGATAATTATAGGATAGGATTTAAAAATTCTACAAGTAATTTACATATTGAAGGTGGTAGAGCCCTTTGTGGTTCGATTCCGGTGATCCCACCGCCACACCTATTTCTGCTTAATAATAGCAGTGTAGTGCTGCTGTGTTCTGGTTTGAAGGGTGTTGTTAGGGAGACATACTTATCCGAGGCGTTCCAACTTAGACCTCAGGGGTGGCGACGTAACTGTGGCCGACCTCAGGTAGGACTGTGATCTTATCTGGGGTTCATGGGCAGCAGTAGCCACTTACCATCAGATGGATTGCATACTCGTTTGCTACTTCGATCATATAAAAAAACAAATTTAT
>DWPV01003176.1:0-15674 GCA_018251915.1 Urbanus proteus proteus | reverse complement strand
ATCATTCCTAACAAAAAAATGAAGCCATTTTTAAAATGGTCGGGTTATAAAAGTGATTATGTGAGCGTAAATAAACTGAAGGTACTGACAAGATACTACGCCAGCTTTGTGTGTGTGCGTATAAATACATGAAAGTAGCGTAGTTTTTTGGCTTTACTCAAATACAGGGTGGTGAGTAATCTACCTATTTTATTTATCTGAGGTACATACTGTCTTTATCAAATGTTTACATATACAGTTTGCTACACATAGTTTGTAACCCGACGTCCTGTCATCCGGCCCACACATCTCACGCGACCTGACACCTTGTGGTTAGTAGCCAGCGAGTTGTAGGATAAATATAGGGGAGAATAGGGTACAGTGAGACAACCACATCAATAGACCGGATGGACGACAAAGGCTTTGTCTTGTCTAGAAAAAGGAATGGAAAAGGTCTAGATTTATGCACATGGATATGTACTCGATAAAGGGAAAGTTTAAAGATTTTTTTGCTGAAAATCCGAAACATGTCATAATTGACTGCAAATATCCTGTTACTTCCAACATTATTGATGGCAAATATCACGCCACTTCCAACATAATTGAAGACAATAGTGTCCACAAAGTATCAGAGAGAAAGGTTACGATTAAATTAAAATATTTAATAGAACATCAAGTAGTACGTACTCACACACCATAAAATCAATGAAAAAACATGCCTTTACAATATAAACTTCCATTTGGAAATTCCGTTCTTTCCCGAAATCATGGCTACAATAACCACATATAGCTACATAGAGAATAGATGTAGCTACTTGTGTACAAAACCTCTCTCGATATCAATGGAGCTGCGGTTTTACCCACAGGAAACTTCCCGGACGCAACCTTAGTTATCTGTTTATTCAATCAAACGGCTGCCATTTTCTTTGATGGTCATGATGAAGTGAATTCTAAGCTTTTGACTAGATCCTTTCTAAACGAACTTTGTACATAGAGGTATTTACAAACTTAGATATAGATGTTTTTAATAGTATTTTTTTTTGAACGCAACAATCACTGAAAAATGTACTTACCTACATAACATATTTTTATCAATACATGGTATAAAATGTAGGCATACACAACAATTTCATAAATAGGGTAATTCATCGAAAAGTCTATCTCAAGTAAAACAGAAATGTAATAGCTAAAATCGAGCATTCCAATCAAAATTAAACTTGAAACTTTGCCTTATCTTACCTATTTTCAAGTAAGACTTCACTAAAAGCGTTACCTTTAAACTATTATGGTTCCACTGAGTGTGTATTAAAATATATTCCTTCTTTTACAGCCAACGCACCCGTTCGTATGAATCGGACGATCACGAGAGGGGTGCCTGCGAATGGTGCGAGTACGCCCTCGTCATCACTCTCGCGACCATCTTACTGATCGGGGTCTCAGCCCTTACCATCTTCTGGGTACTGGTCTACCGAGAGGGATACGCCTGGGCTGATGACATCCCCGAGAAGCAGTTCAACTTACATCCCACGCTCATGGTGGCTGGGTTCATCACGTTCAGCGGCTTCTGTAAGTTTAACTTTATCTTTTTCTGTAAGTTTATTGGGAGTAGTTGAGTAATATTTGTCTTTCAAATTGATTTAAATTAGCTATCTGTTATTTAATTATTTAGTGGAAATTTATTAAGTTAGCAAGTGGGTAAAAATTTGGGGCCTAAATTCGTAACTCATACTTTAATGAAACTTAAAGATGCAGTTAAAAGGAACAGAAATCATTTGTTTCAATCATTGAACCCATCGACGCTTATTCTTACCACAGAAATAAAGAACCATAGTATTTGCTTGCACAAAAATAGGTGAGTTGCAAAAACGATCAAACAGGAAGAAATATTGCATCACAATCAAATTCGAATAAAATAATGTTGTCTTCATATATTTCGATTACGTCATTATAGATACATGACCGAAAACAAACAGGGTTTATATGCTTTCTATGGTAGTTTTACGAGTTAATTGTTATTTCCAGCGGTGCTGCTGTATCGTATCTGCCGCTGCTTCAGACGTATCTACGTGAAGCTGCTTCACGCCATCTTCCATGCTTTGGCGTTCCCATGCATCGTTATCGGTTTCCTTGCCGTGCTCGATTTCCATAACAAGAAGGGCATCAACAACTTCTACTCACTTCACAGCTGGATCGGCTTTGTTGCTATGGGACTGTTTGGATTACAGGTAATGATTTTTTTATGGCTGTAGATCATTTGTACGTATGTGCTAAGTAGATCTTTTAGATTCAAAGGTGGTGTTTTTCGTCCACGAAATATACACACACTTATTACGCTGGCGAGAAAAAAACGGTTAAATGATGAAGTCATTTTAAATTATGTTGTATTTTGGGGAAATTCTTGTTACTCATCAGATATGGCTTGAAGTGAGGCTGTCGGAGCTCCAACCGCTCCTTTAGCATATTCACCTAGTCTGGTGAATGATCTCCCAATTTTAATAATTTCGTACGAACATTAACAAAAATATTGTCCGTCTTCCAAATTTCCAGTACGCCGTGGGCTTCTTCAGCTTCCTCCTTCTCCTCATCTGTAACAAAGGCACAGCTGGCTTCCGTGCCTCGTTGGTACCGGTTCATGCTGCGTTCGGGATCCTCACCTTCGTGCTTGGCGTCGCTGCTTGCCTCACTGGACTCACTGAGAAGGCCCTCTTTACCCTCGGGTACGTAAAACAATTTAAATTTACTTCTTGTGTTCTTCCTATTTATTATTATGAGTTTTGGCTATGCAACTTTGTCTCTATTAACTGCATTAAAAAAACTGAGAAGGGCTCTCATCTCGACTTGAATTTATATTTATGTTTGACACACATTGCTTTTGAAGAAAGTCTTGCTATCGGAACTCGTTTCATTATAATACGATGAGTAAAGGAAAGATGTTAAGTAGATAGGTATCAGTTTACATGAGAATCTGTGAGAACGATCGAGCTGAGAGACCTGAAAGTGAAATTTGATCGGACGGTTGGGATTTAATATCTTAGATCGAATACAGAAGCAGTTGAGCTCAGTATCAGATAAATTGCTCGTGACATTTTTAATCATAATGATACCAAAGAAGACGTTGAGGCTCTCGAGTCACATTGTCAAATCGAATTGTAAATACAAAATTAAATCAAGTACTTAATATAAAATTTACTTTAGAAACGCAACCCTCGGAGTCCCAAGGTATTATTGTAGAGTTACGCATTTCCATTCATTGGCTGCTTAACGAAAATTAACTTATTTGCGTAAATTTCACTTTCACCTTCAATAAATTCCCAAATACCTTACCATCTCAATAATGTAATGATTACTCCTAATCTTCGTTTGAGAAATATTCCGAAGATATTGCCAAAACTTTGTTTTCGCTGCAAAATGTTTCATCTTGCTTGTAATAAACTCCAGCTTTTTATTTCTCCAAAGTTTTTTAAAGGTTCATAATTATTTCCATTTAAATCAACTGCTACTGTTTTAGTGTAGTGTTGTAATGTCATTAGGTAGCCTACCTATGTAGTAAGGAAGTTCTATTTTACTTATTGCATGTGGTGTGCATTAAATTAGATATGTACTCGTATTAGTAAATGGTATGCACCAAAAATATTATCGTTGCTATAAGCATTAAGGAAAGAGTAAAACATTTAAGAAAGCAATATATTATTTATATTATTATTAATAAATAAATATCGAATTTACTCTTTCACTAATGTAAATCGTTCATTGACCTGTTCATTTCTGTATGTGCCTGTGCTTGTTTGTTTGTCCGTCTGTTGCTTGTAATATCGTATTCCAGCGCCGAGAGGTACAGCGGCCTGCCAGACGAGGGGGTTATCATCAACGCAATCGGTGTTGCCATGGTGGCTATTCTGGCCGTCGTGATGCATATCTTGTCCAGAGACAAGTTTCGTACGCAATCCCGTGACGGCCATATAAGAGCATCCGTTGATTTGTAGAGTGCCAATTAATTTAATGTACGAATAACTGTAGACGCCGTAATTGATATCGAAGTTAATGTTATTAGGGACTCTAATGAAGTCTCGTTTTCCATATTAAGGCTGTTTTTGGTTTCATTAGGAGTCTAATTATAAACGTGTTTTACACAATCACATACAATAGAACATAATTTAATTTAAAATTGATATCTTTAGTGTTTTTTTTTTATATTCTTGTTATATATTAAAGTAAATAATTCATCATTTGCACATATTTTATAATGTGGATTCACCTAAAACAAGTAATCTGCATTTTTACAATCGTATAACTACACTTAATAAGATATATTAGTAAGAATTTTAAAGAGGCATAGTATCCTTTCATTTCACGAATTAAAGCATTATTTTATGTATAGTATATAGGCCTCTAAAATAAATAGAGATGATTATCTATGTACAAATGAAGAGGCTTAATATCGTAAACTTAGAGACTCGGTCTGTATCAGACCAACTTATAATCTTTATTATAGTTGTTGTAAGATTTTACTGGAGTTAAGACCAAATTCTTATGGAATATGATAAGAGAATTTGATCTTAATTCGTACAAAATAATTTCCCACATATCCTACGATTAGGTAAGCATTAATGTATGTAGAGTTAATAAAGTGTTCGCAATAAGAAATATTTGACTTTTGATTTCCATGTCTGCTGTATAATTTTGCTTAAATGCTTTGGTAATAGACAGGCCTATAATAGTGTTGTTGGTAGCGTCATGCGGTCAATAGAAGTACGATGGTATTTGGGAACATTAATATAGCGGTATTTGCACGCACTCCGTTTCTAATTCTCACGCAGTATGTATATAAAAATATACCCAAACAAATTGGCACAAATATATATGTAGGTACGATTTATCTTTAAATGTCGCATGATAGCATGGTACATAATAGATACAAATCACACATCTACATAAATAACTTTTCACTATTTCACTAACTTTGAAAATATTCCTCATTAAGTGCTCTTTAAATAACAGTAGGTACTAACTATACTTTTCATATTATGGTATTACCTACATATTAATTTTATATATTTTACCAAATCACGATAACGTTATATTTGTTGGTACAAAGTTGGTACTACGTCACGTAAAAATCTGCGACATAATAAATATCAGACACCTAAAAGTTTCCAATAGCAATAAAAAATTGTTACATCCAATAATGTACACTGATTGGTCTAGACTCTAGACTGTTATAAACCAACAGTATGTATTTACAATTAAATAGCAATGTAGTATAATATTCCCACAGTAAACACTTAAAAGCTTACCTTGCCTATTTCGTAGTCGCTCACACATTTAATTTTGAATTTGCCTTACTAACCCGGGCGCATGCGGTACAGGAGCGAGACATACGCGACGCTGCCGACAGAGGGCATCGTGATCAACGCCATCGGGATGTCGGTGGCAGTGGCGGTGGTGGTGCTCTACACCGTACGCGGGACCGGTGGCTACCGTCTCCGCAAAGTGGCGCAGCACCCCAGCTAAGCGGATACGTAGCGGGACCGATTGGGGAAAGCAGTTCAATTTTTACACTAGTTTACAATGGTATGTGATGGTGTAACAAAACATGGCAAGACAGAACATAATGGTATGACTCTTAAATTTTGGTGATGGTGTCGCCACTGTAGCTGTTGGCCTACCTACCTACTAATAAAACAATCTTTATTCACATGAGATCGCAGGCGAACCATTTTCCATCATATACTAGAGTATTTGTCCAAGAAAATATTAAAAAAAACACGGAAATGTTTAAGATCAGCATTTAAGCTATAGAAAGATGAGATGTTTAAGTGTGAGAGAAATGAATGAACACCGACTAACAAGATTGAACTGCTTTTACACCAAAAGGATCGTAAACCCCAAAAATGAAAAAAATGATTGTATCGTAATCAAGTGATGATAATTTTGAGTTCAATTAATAATTGAGTTAGAAAGTAACTCTTCAAATGTTCCCAGTCGAATAAATGTTGAATGAATGATGTCATAGAACGAAAAATGGGACATCAATGAAGTATTTTAATTATATTTACATGTTATTACCTAAGACATTATTTAGCTCAATCTGTTATTTTATAAACTCTATGTTACATTTTATAAATTCTATTTCAGTGACATTATTCTTGCGGTTGTGCATTGTTCCAATTTGAAATATAATATACCTTATTGTGAGTTTATTCCGTCTTGTTCAATATTGTCGACTGATTGGATAGGTAAATTATTCCATTAATTTTTGGAGTCCAATCAACGATAGCCGAGTTAAGGCGTAGTTTAGTAGCATTTTAAAATTGAGTGTTAAAAATTTCGGATTAATTAGAGCGCAATGATGTAATTGTAGATCAATTGTACTCGCTATTGTGTGGCTAAAGGTTTAATACTACAATATTCTGCATGTTATGTGCAATGTACTGGATATAAGTCAGATTTAACTAAGGAGCATTTTAATATTCAACATTTATTTAAGTAACACAGTTCTTTCTAACCGCAGTCAGTTGCCATACGCATATGTTAGGTAAGTACCTACTGAATTTCTGGTATCAACAAGATTTGTAGGTTTTACTAGGTAGGATATTTTAGCTATAACTTGTATATAAATTTTAATCTAATTAATGTTATGTGCGAGTGTTCGATAGATGTAGAATGTGATGATTTTGTAGTGAAAACCGTTTAAATATTTATTAATTGGTAACTATTGTGAAGAAAATTAGGAAAGTATTCAATGGATCGCTAAAGTCGTCTGTTTCGAAAGATTTATTACTTTATATAAGCGTACATATTATTAACCAATTCAATTTTATAATAGTAAAAGTAAGTAGAATAACAAGAACTCAAGATTTTTGGCAAAATATTATAGTAGAGAATGGAACGATTTGTATGACATTTACAGAATCTTTGCATCAACTTTAAATTGTAAGAAGTGTTCATTCGAGTTGCCAAATTCGATGTAACGTAATGTTTGTAATAATTATAATCGATTGTAACTGTGTATTACATTCATAACTACATGTAGCATGTCTATGGTAATTATAGGATAATGCTCAATGTGTTTATACGAGGGGTACCTACATATTATTTCCTTGTGTAGAGGATTGAATGAATTTTCTATTAATTAGATAAATTTGTAATTTATATTCCATTTTTATATAAAATTGCATTCCATTGAAAGATATAAAGAGGCTGTTGAACATTCTTTTTGATGATATACATTCATTGCATATAAAGACTGTGTTCGATAGTGGATTTTGTCGTTTTGAATACAAAATTTGCGATAATTTTACTTGAATACAGACTACTATTCCAGTTATGGATCCCTTTAACCACCGGGGCCAACTTTTATAGATTCCCTTTACGGCATGTCAGATTTCGTTATTCTATTGTTGAATGTTTGATACTTTTATTAATATTCTCAAACGAACAGGTTTTGTTTGCACCAAGAGAATTAATGTGGTACCTGCTTATTGACGTAATAATTAAGAACTTAGTGATGTTATGATCGTTTACGTTTCTACATTGGTTGCGTATCAACTGCCTGTTGATTTTAATGCATTTTGAATTGTTGTTTTCGAGTTTCACTCCAAACTATATTAGAAATATAATTTCGTGTACTAGTTATGTTAATTACAGTTGTATTGGTTACTGTGAATTTTATCACTGTTTTACATTTTGAAATATTTATACGCATTCATAATGGTACATTAAATACTTGTATGAAATAATTAGTTGTTTTATTTATCTCTACCCAAATCCTAACTTCATCAATAAATATTTTATACGAAACTAAATTATAAAAAATAATTTTATCCATAAGTTATTTCTTATAATTTAATGGATCTAATTTTATTTAATAATTATCTTCTTGTCACTACACGTTTGTATTTAAAATAAAATATTGAAATATAATAAACAAGTCAGCTATTTATTCAAAAGCAAAAAATTGTAACTTAAGGTTGAAATAAAATACAGAAATAAATACAGATTTTTATTAGTTGGTATCCAGAAAAGTCTGAGTTTTGCATAATCATCAAATTTCATACTAACGTTGAAATATTTAAGTTACAACAAACATCTTCATACACTTAAGTTGTTCAAATTACAAAAAAAAGACAAGATATTAATCTGTCCATAAAAATATACAATCTGTTTTACGCCATGTTTCAGTTTAAAAGTAAAAAACTAAAGTTAAAATATCCATTTAAGATAGAAGGTATAGTCTGATTATAATGAGGTGTCAAAAATTGATTTTGCAATAGAATTTAGAAAAGTTAGAAACATTGGTATATGTATTTTATGGACAGATAAAAAATAAAACACATTTCATATAACATAATCTATAATGAGAATTATGATTTAAATAGAAACAATGAAGTTATTGTAAAAAACAATCATTGTCTTAACTTTAGGCGTAGTATAGTTTATTTCTCAAAAGTTATCTAATAAATTTAACACGCTTCTACTTTATTTTTTCATTCAAAAAGCTTCCATTCTTGTATTTTAACCTAATGAGTTAAAGCATGGGCTTCGCCAACGGGGAGTGCTTACAGATTTAAAAACCATATTTTATATCAACCATCCCCTCTAACTCAACGCCTAGCGACACCCATGGTAAAACAATAAATCTTTCTTTTTAGATATATCGATTTATCCATGTAGATAATAATTTCCTTACCATACGCAAGACACAAACATTAATGAGATTTATAAGTATATTTGAACCATCTTGACTGCGACCGAATGAAACAGCTTTTACAGCCGAAACTGAAAGAAAAACCTAATCTTTGGCTTCTTTTCTAGTCTCGGCATAATTAAACGGATAGTTTTTAGACGTATGATAATATACACTAATATATTTATTTAATGCTATATGGTGCTATATAATGGTATATGAAATGAAATAAATTCTTGAAAAAATCTGACTTGTCATATGTGCTGTAAATCAGAGGCCAAGCTTTTATGTAGGTTCTATGATATCGCGTATTTTGTTAAATAATAGTACAAGGATACGCAGACTCTTGTTGAAGAGTTCCAATATACTTAAAAGGTCTCAAATTTTACGCTAAAATCAGCAATAACACAACGATAAACGTTAAGACGTCAAAATTATTTAAATAAAGCATATGCCATACATTTCAAACATCAAAACACACACACAAATCTATGTTTATTTTTGGCTTAAACATTGAGCACAATAATTTAAAACGTTTTTAAATATGTTTTTATTTCGACTTACATTTCATAAAGTTTTTTTTGTTAGATAATGATAACTTTAGAGATATTTTTAATTTCTATATTGAGTATTAGAATTGAGTTACTTTTAACGTTTTTTATAACTATACATTTGATGAATCACATAATTACGTCGACAGGAATATAATTTATTCTGTCCACAAAAACCAATCAATTTAATTATACTACAGAATTATATTCACACAAAAACAGGTAGGTATAGACGTTTACAAGAATTTTAAATCTTGAATATATTCCTCAATTAAGATCAACAAGAATAGTTATTAATATTTTGTAAGTTATACACGAATATATTATCCAATGAACTACGATTCAAAAAATCGAATTTGAAGAGAACAATATTTTTTATATAATTTATGGTAGGTACGTTAACCCTGATTGGTCAGTATAAACCGTTAAAATATTATTAATAGATACTCTTAAGAGAGTTCCACAGCATCTGTCCGGGTACTTCCTAACATTAGGCTTTTGAAAAATAAAAAGTAAAACCCTACTAAACAATAAATAACTATTGTGAGCTATGGAATTTGAATAGCAGCTCATTTTTAAAAAACAAAAAATATCTGATTACTATACCATATTTATATTTTATTTTATATATTTTTGGGACAAACGCATCGTGAAATATCTCTTGGAAAGATAATTCAATAACAGTTTTTCATATTTACTTAATATATTTTCATAGAGTAAACAAGAGTACAACAAGGGGAAAATATGAATCACACGTGATAATATCATAATAACATACAATACATATGTAGTAATAATAACGTGTATATTATATATGTCTACTTGCAAATCCAGTTTGAGAATGTGTGCAGATCACAAATAATAGCCTTCACCGTTGAGCGTCTATACGGTATGAGAATAGTGTATGCACACAGACAAGGCTCAATACATAATATGTTAAAAATATAGAGAAAACAAAGTAATTTTTCGCGTGCCTATCTCGCGTAATATAAACATATAAGTTATATGTTTTAGGGTATAATAATATATAGATTTGACTTCTTTACCAACTATATAGCTCGCAAATTCTACAAACTATGACAAGAGTCCTTAACTTACTCAATTCGTCTTCAATGTGTTGTACTTTTTCAAACAATATTACCATTTTTGTTTAACATTCGAAATTCATTAATTATATCGATTTCAATATTACGAATTAGAATGTTGATGTAACTTTATTTCACAATTCAATTATTTTTATTACATTACAGTCGATAAATGGCAAATTTAAGCGACGGTTGCGCAATTTTTTTTTAATAGCGGTTTTAAAGGACGCGTATAAATACGTCATACGAACGGACTTACGAACGCGGTACGTGAGTTTAAAATAAAATAAACGTATCCGCGCTATAGTTCAACAATTTTTTATTATACGTCTACGACCCCTGTGTATCCATTTTAACACTTATTTGATAAAGTACTACACGTAGAAGCAAGTACGGTTAATGTCTAGTTATGTTCTAACTACAGATAAAATTTTCAAAGCGTGAACATGTAGCTTGCGACAAAAATTGATTTATTCGTAAAATATGAATATTTTGTGGCGTGTTGTGTATATAATTTGATCACTTTCGACTAGCAAAAATATCGAATCTGTGTCATAAGTACATATCGTCGACTATAATTTCGTAGGTACTAACTATAGTTAAATAGTAATTAAATTTTAGGCTCCGTTTTTAATTCCGATACATAATATATAGATAATCTATTAACTATACTTAATAAAATAGACAACACCTTTTAAATAGGCAATTTGCTACAAAAAAAGGAAAATATTTGGGTCAATGCGAGCCGAATAATTTACTTCAAACTTCGTAACCTGATGTATGTGGGTACCACATAAGAAATGACTAATTAAGAAATTTTCTAAAATTCAAAAGAAATTTATATAATTATATTATAATTATATGGATCATACTGTTAACTTAATTCTACTGCTTTTATTACTAACATAACAAGGAAGAAATGTTTATTTTTTCTTAAAATAATGTGACTAAAAAGTTTGTGGTGCGTTTCAAAATACATCATTGGCAAGTATTCTAACTGGGGCTTACCGCGTCGAACGTACATAATAAAACAAAATATACACGTATAACTAAGTATACGGTCATTGATACACGGTTCGATAACAATGACACTACATAAAACTTAAAAGAGATCATAAACTATTGGAAACGTTTACATAATCCCGTTCTTCTTCATTATGTATCATAGTGATGATCATGAACATTGAATATAACAAAAGCATAGCTTAACGAATACAAGCTTATGCAACACACAGACATACTTAATATATCTAAAATTGAATACTGTCATGGATTATATAATAGTAAACAATCGACCGTTCACCTTCAAACATGGATCTTGTAAAAACTAGATCGACCCGAGGCCACGAAACATTCGCTTCAAGCTTAAAACGCTCGGTGCTTATACATTTCCCAGTAAATTGTAGTGCAGTTTTGTTTAATATTTGAAGTTAAATGACGTAATAATCGCTTTTAGCATCCGCAAACGTTTCGTAGCTTCGTATTAATAATACTTGAGTAATTAAACATTCTTTCCATTTGAGATCAAGCCCATCTAACGAAATTTCAGTAACATACATAGTAGAGAATATTAGGCCGAGAAGTACAGACTGCTGTTAGGAATGTGCGTAAATGCTTAATTATTAAACGCGTACTTAAAATATAAATCTAAACTTTTTTACGAATATAAAATCGTGGAATGACGAAGTGTTACAAAAAAACTTCAAACATGTTTTACTACTATAAATTTCACTGTGCATGCATAAAATTGGCCGAAAATTTGGCACAAATTTAGCACATTATAAATACTTGTCACAAGAAAATGCATACATTCCACAACAGCATTCGTTTATAATCATATCACCAAAAATCTTCGATAAGCATTTTTTTAACTCAGGGCCATATGAAATAAAACAAAGTTTAAAACACTAATACAAAAAGGGAGCCTTTTTCTGAGTAAATGACTAAAATATTAAGGAGTATTGCTAATGGTTATGAAGATACAGTATTTGTTTCAACAGTACGCAACCTGAATTAATAAATATATCATTTTAGATGGCATTGAAGTCCAGCAACAGACCAATTATGAGGATGAAATTAACATGCTTAGAATATAAATAAACATAAAGGCTATTCTAAAATTACCTAAAACGAAAAGCTGCCAACTGCACTAGATGCGTACAATAATTGACTGACCAATAAGACTGTAGATAGTAACTTTGAGGATTGGCTTATATACAAAACACTATGTGTATCTTTGGTGCGATAAATGGCACAAACATATAAGCTCTAAGATAGCTTACTAAGTACTTGTTAGTATTAAAATATTTAAGACAACATAATTATATTTTTTTCATTAAGTCAACATACCAATTAAATACTATTTGTTTTTTTATAATTTGTATTATAGTTGCGATAGATTTTTCCCGTTTTCAATTTAGAATACTACATAATATATACGAGTATTCTTATAACTCAATATATATTTCAATTTAAACAGTACAATAAATATGGAAAATACTGTAATTTACTTAGAAGAAAATATGTAAACTTCATTGAATTTAATCGTAAAACTTGTAAATGCATTAAATTGTGCAATATCTAACACTTATAATATGGAGACAAATATCTTTTTTTACTTTATAATATATCGTATATTATAATATAACATGAAATGTTTCAAAGGTACGACACCGATATAATGACGAATGAACATCAAATTTAAAATTTATAATCCTTCTATTTGTTATAGATTTTAATGCTTGAGATAATCTGGATATTTTCATAATATTTCTACCATAGACATTGTATATTTTATTTAGATTCAATAACAAGGGCCAAATTTAGAGTAGACTAACACAGCCGAATACTAAATTTAGAACGATAAAAATTTCTCCGACCTCAATTTAAACTCGCTACTCCCGGATCATGGGACTCATGTCTCTTGGAATCCGTTCCGATCCGTAATCCTTCTCGAAGTTTCACCGTTATCATCCAATAGGTGTTCAAACCTTAGGCCTTGAAGTACTGGGGGAACTCGTTGGATATGGCCCTGACGAGGGCCTGGTCGTTGAGGCTGGCGTCTCCCTCCTCGCAGAAGATGCGCGCGAAGCAACGCAGGAGGTCGTCGCGACGGTGCAGGTGGGCGCCGTAGTCCGTGTTCCGGATGGTGCCTTGTAGGATCCGTAAGTATTGATGACGACGCTATAATACAGATAAAGTAAAAAAAGTTAAAGCTAATTAAGTGATAAGTATGTATCGTGTAGTATGTATGGGTTAAGCAGGAAGCAGGCACAGCCCTGCGGAATTTACAAAGTTAAGGAACCACGGGCATTCGGATGGGTAACCGTTAGTGGTATTTGGGCATATTAGGCAATGTTGCGACAAGACTATCATATCGGGTCAATTTTACAATAATTTTACAGTTATATCCATAGGCATATTGTATAAATTAATAGATGATAACTACTTTTCATTACAGGCGATACGGGTGGAGGGTGAAATTCCATTTCTGTTCAGAAAAGCATTTTTTAAATTTGAATGAAATCTTTATGGAAACTGTTGCATCTCAAGTGTCCAGAACACTTTACTACATCTTACAACAAATATTACCAACAATTAAGTCACTTTACATTTCACACAGCAATATAGACACAACAATACTCATTCACAATCGTATCATGTAACTCACAGTATCACCGGGCGACAAATCGGCCAGCTGTCGCACAATGATGTCAATGGCCACTTTGACGTCGTTCGTGTAGAAGTGCTCGGCGGTCTTCTTGCGGCTAAATAGGTCGATCACCAGCTTGAGCACCGAGTGCGCTGGAGCCGGCTCGTGGTCGAAGATGTGCACTGGGTCCTCTGTAATATGTTAACGACGTAAACATTACTTCAATTCCATATATGACTTCAATTCGACACGTGACTTCAATTTGATAAAACTATTAATTGGTAAATTTGAAATGAGTGTAAAATCTGTTTCATTTTCGTTTGACTGTGACGTACATCCCATGTTACTTGTACAAAAATAAATCAATGTAATTCATACCAGTTTGTTTTATATTGAAAAACATAATGATTAGAAAAGAAAGTCGTAATTATCTTGCAGCTAATTTTAAAAAGGGCGAATAACAGTAACATAAATTTACCGCAACAAATTAACTTTACAATATAATAGCTATAATAAGTACATAGACATGTTGCTACCCTGAATCCTATTCCGATGATTGGTTTTGAAGAATCCCTTGACGCTTCAAATTCCTTAAACATGTCCATGGGCCACCTCCCATCAAGTTACCCCGCTCGCTTGCTACTTCAATCTTTCAAAAAAAATTAAAATGTTTTTCTGATAGTAACTCGTAAAATATAAGTAAACTTGTGAAGTAGCAACTTACCCTCACGGTTAAGAAGGAGAAGCACCTTCTCGCAGAAGGTCTTAGCGTTGTCCCTCGTCTCCAGAGCGTTTAGCAGTAGGTTGTCAAACGGGCTGTCAAACTGGAGGTTGTAGGCGAGCAGCAGCGTGAGGAACAGGTCAGGTATCTGCTCGTCCACGTCCGTCTCTGGTGGGTCCTCGATGAGTTCAAGGAGGAACTGCGCGAACTCCATGCCGAGTTGTTCTGTGTAATGGAATGTTAAGATTGTAGTGCTATTAGTATGCAGAACTATTATGAAATGTTACAGGAAAAATATATGACCGAGTGCTTTATGGAAACTTTTATGTTGTTGTTACATTTATTCACCAACAACACGAATGGCAGGCGCGGTTACTATTGACAAAAGCCTTTTAGACCTCCCCAGGTCAACAGATTACTTAAAGGTTATTTACAACAGATTACAACAGATTATTTAAAGGTGGTAGTACTCTATGTAGTTCGACTCCGGCGGTACCACCGCTACACCTTTTTGTACCTTATAACAGCAGTGTAACGCTGCTGTGTTCTGGTTTGAAGGGAGACGTACATATCTGAGGCGTTCCAACTTAGTCCTCAGGGGTAGCAACGTATCTGTATCAGTTGGGACTGTGATCTTATTTCGGGTTGAATACAGATGTCCATGGGCGGCAGTGGCCTCTTACCATCAGGTGGACAGCATGCTCGTTTGCTACTTCTATCATATATAAAAAAAATGAATAAATTATCTGACTATTTGAGTTGTCGCGCATGTCGCGCGCCAGCTCCGCGGGCAGCGCCGACAGCGCCGCGTGACGGTCGCTGGTGGGACACGTACCGAAGTGCGTGACGGGCAGGCGGTCGGCCATCGACAGCACCATGGAGAGCAGCAGCGCGGAGTGCGACAGGCGGGACACGGCGCGCGGGTTGTCGCGCATGTCGCGCGCCAGCTCCGCGGGCAGCGCCGACAGCGCCGCGTGACGGTCGCTGGTGGGACACGTAC
>DWPV01003175.1:0-15677 GCA_018251915.1 Urbanus proteus proteus | reverse complement strand
CCGTCTTTTCTTCAGCAGTTACGCAAAACGTAAACAGTTTTTGAATGCCCAGGGCCTATCTATGGTAAAAATCTTTGAGTAATAATAATTATTTGTACCTATTGCCACAAGCATTTTTCATGAAATAATAATATATTGTTTGCTTCAATTGAGCTACATCTACTGATATGGTCGAGAGTATTACTACTAGTTACATCAATTTAAGTAAAGTATTTGTCGCTTTAAGATACCTGCGGATATTTGCAAAAAACAAGTGCAAGTGATACAGTCCGCCATTTTGAAAGCACAATGGAATGGGGGTCACGAATCCTGACTGAAGCTGACACAGGCTTTTAGCTGATTACTGGATGTGCATTGTCTGTTGTAACAACTCATGCATGCGCATAGTGCATCCTACATCGGGGTTACAAAAGGGCTTGCTGAAGCATGGCTTCTCAAACAGGTAAAATTTTTGATTTTTTCATTTTTTAATCATGTTTTGTCGACTATTTTCTGTAGTACTATTCTCTGTTTATAGACAAAGCCTGGCTTATTTTTTCTGTTCATGATTTTAAATATTTTATTAGTATTCTTATGATTAGGTACACTATTGGGTTAAGTTAGATTAGGTTAGGTCAGTAAGATTGGCTTACAGTGTTATAATTATCAAATCCTATGTTTTTCATTTGACTTAACATGGCATTCAAAACTTTATAAAAGTGTTATAATTCCAACAGTCATAGGTCACTATAATGTATAGTAGAAAGTAAACAATTTAATTGTTAATTAACAAACAGATTTAAAATCAACAAACGTCTGCAAATGCACTTCAAATACCCGTAAGACGGGGCTTATTTTTAACTATCTCCCACTAATATTTTGTTTGCATTCCGACGTGGCAAGGAAGGTCGACGTCTCCTGAAGAGCCCTTATGTTCCCTGACGCCAGCTTTCACCGCATTCAAGCCCTTTTTATGCAAGCAAGTGTAATTTACACGTAAATGTGGGTTCTTTGGAAGGGCAAGGAGCTGGTTGCGTTCGCTCAGTCAATTTGTAACGTTCACGCCATGTGACGATGGGATTTTAACGGACTCGAAAAAGGGCTTAATTTGACGCGTGTTTTTGATTTTCTGTACATTTCATTAAGACTTACTAGAGACCTATTTGAGTTAGATATCCAAGGTTGATTGTTACTTCAAGATGATGAGCAAATAAAGCAGTTGGACAGACCTGAGTGATCTTATTCATTATTTTTTGTTTTTACTCTGGAATCCTTCATATTTTCCTGATGAGAGGTAATATCGTAAAATATTCCCTATATTTGCATTTGACTCGTTAAAATTCAACCGATACGATATCAAAGATATAGGACAGGCAAATAGGTAAATATTGAACATAGCGTAAAATTATCAAACATTTTGAATTTGCAGTCACGCTAATTTGACTTTATTTAGACCTAATGTTTAGTTAGGTGAGAGTGGAATACATCATTAAACAGCAAAATCACTTACACATATATCGATATACAAGCAGACATCTTGTAATGTATAAATTTTGTTCGGAAGGGTATTATATCATGCAGATAAGATGTAGGACACGTAGCTAGCTTCCGGGGCTGCCAAGATATTGGCCTGGAACGATATTAATCTTCGCAGTTCTTTATCTAGACATATAAATAAAGTTGAAGTGTCTGTTTTGTCTTTGTATGATTTTATATGGTATAGATAAGTGGCCAGTGTAATCAACCCCAGATCAGATCACAGTCGTACCTGAGGTCGGCCACAGATGTGTTGTTACCCCTGAGGACTGAGTTGGAACACCTCAGATAAGTATGTTTCCCTTACTACACTCTTCAGACCAGACCAGCAGAGCTGAACACCGAATAAGGCAGATATACGTGTGGCAGTGGTGCCGTCGAAACACAAAGGGCTCTACCTTTAAAAATACTCGCATATAGGCAGTAGTAGGTAAATAGGTAAATAAGGATAGATAAATTCACCGCCATTACAGTCAAAATCCGTAAACCCTATTTTTTCCCATGCAGGCCTGCTCCGTTGCAACAGTCCGATACGGCCTGATAAGATCGTTCCACGTCGCTGCTCACCCCAACACCCTTAACCCTATCCGAGCTTTGTTATTTACTGCCAGTGATGGCTGCTTCCGTGGGGCCCTTGCGCATTTATCTGGCGTGATATAATCTGTGTTATTATAGACAGATATTTATTATCTGTAGCGATGATAAATCATGAGTTCATCGTTGTGGAGGACTTTTTTTAAGAATGGAAAAATAGAAAATGCTTTATTCCAAAATTAAAGCCTTAGACATTCAGCTATCTTCCAGTGAAAGTCCCGTCGAAATAGGTCCAGCCGTTGAGAAGATTACCTCTGCGAAACAGACAGACAGACATACAATTTTTTTTGTAATTGCATTATTGTTATAGGTACCTATTGTGTGTACTTTCGCATAAAAAATGTTATTTTGAAATCACAAACAGACGCTTCAATTTTATTTATTTGTATAGATAATTTCATTCCACAAATCCCAATTATTATAAATGGGAAAGTCCGTTTATTTGTTTGTTTGTTTGTAACGCCTTCATGCCTTAATAGCTCAACCGATCGGTATGAAATTTTGCATACACATAGTAAGGGACCCAGAAAAGGACATAGAGTACCTTTCATCCCGAAAAAACGCACTACTCCCGAGGGATAGGAAAGTAACTTTATACCTACAACCTTCTTTTATACCTAACGCCTCTTCGTGCGAAAGTACACATTAGCGCGAGCGAAGCCGCGAGCACAATCTAGTATGTAATAAAGTTTGTCATTGTTATTGTGTTAAAAACTAACTCAACAACTTCAATGATGTTTTTTTTTAATTTTGTTCAGTATGTTTATGATATTTACAAAAATAAAACACATGTACATACTTATAAATATATCTTCATGGAAAGCGCAAAAGGCTTCTGTAACTCAATTTTGCCGGCATCTGTGACAGACTTATATCGAGATTACCCGTTTGTTACCCTATGACCCTACTGCTCATTGCCACTCATCGAGATAAGTTGAGTGGCTAACGTCACGCACGCCGCCTTCCCTAATGTAATGAAATTTTGCTATTTCCAAGATCACATCGCAGTTTACGAGTAGGTATATTGTTGATAGGCAGTTAGTAGGTAGGTACTGGGTACTTAGTAGTACTCTAGAATTTTCTGTAGTACTTAAGTAGTTTACACGGTAGTGGATTTATGTTGAACTAGCTGATCCCTGCGGTTTCACCCGCGTTTAAAAAGTAAAAAAGAGTACATATTTACATAAATGTCATCCCGCTCTCCCGCGACGGATGGAGCGTGCCGTTTAGAAGATTACCTCAGTCAAACAGACAGACAAACAGAAAGACAGACAGACACACAAAAATGTTTTTAATTGAATTTCGTTATAGGTATCGTGTATACTTTCATTAAGTAAAGAATGATATTTGGAAATCACAAACACTTTAATTTTATTTATTTGTATAGATGTATCTCCACCAACACGCATTGGAGCAGCGTGGTGGAGTATGCTCCAAGCCTCTCTCAGTTGTAGGAGAAGACACGTGCCCATCAGTGGGACATAAAAAGGGTTGCGGTAGTAGAGATGTATAGATGATTCCTTAAACTTAAATTAATTTGCTTACTTGCGTTCGTTTTGCTTTGAGATAAAATTAATTACAGACTTATTTTTTTATTTATCTTGAATCTAAGATTTTAGTATGTTTGTTTTCTATGTTTCATTTTTGTGTATTATCCAACCCACAGAACCCTTGCTGAAATACACATGAAGACTGAAGCGTCCTTAAAATGCAAAAGTAATTCAATCTACCCACATCTGGTTACTGAATTCTTTATGATTGCTCATTTGCACTTATATTACAAGATGGCGCTATGAGAGCCTGTAATGTACCCCATCTGCCACAAACTTGAATTTTGTAAATGTCATATTCACCCCTCCAAAATTAGGTTTGTTGAGACAATCTCTTGCGTGTAGCGTATGGAGGAAAATGAATATATAAATGGGAATATTCACCGCTTACAGTTTTTTCCTGCCGTTACTAAAAAACTTTTTTATCTATTATAAAAGCTATCTTAACGTAAGTACCTATTACGTTACGTCACCTTGCATACTTATCTTGATTGAAAAATAAAATTACATAAAAATATTCTTGTCTTAGTTATTCATTTGTACTTTTTGTATATTATGTATTTCGAACTATTTTATATGATTTGCGATTTCAAAATAACAATTTCTTGCTCAATGCATATGAAAGTATACACAATACCTTTAACATAAGGCAATTAAAAAAATGTCCGTTTATCAGTCGGTTTGGCTGAGGTAATATTCCATGTAATAATCTTCAATGTAAGATACTATAATATTTGTATACTGAGGGGAATTTCAGTTATGTTTAAATATGTGTTCCTTTTTACTTTTTAAACGCGGGGGAAACTGCGGAGATTAGTTAGTAAATATATGTAGCTATTACGTTCCATTTCACAAAATTATAGGAGATTCAAAATCCTAGCCAAATGTCAATATCATTTACATAAACATATTTGTATATTGGTTTGTATCATGCATTGTCCGAAACCAAATAGTAATTGTTAAATTGGATTAATTCAAAGCCATGCCAGTACGGGACTCTAATGAATACAAACAACCACAGATTAAGTTCAAATTATGCGTGCAGGGTACGGCTTATCAAATCCCAGTTGAATAAGGGTATTTCTACACTTATCCATGTGTGATCGCCATGAGTCGGACGAAAGTTTTACCTATTCCCCGAAATTTTTGCATGGCCCCGAAATTTTTGCTTGGCGCTACATGGGATAGTTAAGCGAATTTCAGTAATTTTACTAAATTTTTCGCAATTAAGTATTGATTTATTAATCTTATCAGATCGGTTACGTACATTTGTTTTTGATGTTCATTTTAACATTGTATACGTAAGATACTTAAGTAGCATATCCATTTTGTTTACCAGAACCTTAAAATCCGATGACAGCACTGAATAATACTGATGTTATGAGTGTAATAATGTGCAAAAACTTGCGCTGCGGATAGCGTAGTGAGCAGACGTGTCTTATGTTACTTACGATAACAAAAATACAATACAATTACAGTGCCTTACAAAATTAGATCAAATAGTATTCAATATAAAGTGTCATCTTCATTGCACCGAGTGTTTCGTTTAACAACCATTGGAGTGAAGAGGATAGACTGTGCGTTTACATCGCCGCCTGCGCTTGCGGTAACTATACTCACTATAAGGGTCACTCACACATTGCTGAGCGGAGCGACAGGCGGAGCGGATAAATCACAAACCTGTATTATTATTTTATTTTTTTATACTCTTTGATTATTTTTCTATAAAATGAGTACCGCAGAAGGAAATAATAAATCACAACCAGACCTGCCTCACAGTGAAATTACTGCAAGTGAATTTAAAAACGTATCACTCCGTAAGAGAAAAGTACCGGAGGATGATTATGGGTACCAATTCAACCAATTTAAAAAGGAAATGTTAGAATTACTTAAAAAATCTGGTGAAATCCAAGCTGAAAATATTAACGCTATAAGAAAAGATATCTCTTCAATAAAAGATCAGCTCACTGACATCAAAACTACTACAGAGCTTTTGATTCTAGAGAACAATAACTGTAAACTACAAATAGAAAATCTAACAACTACGGTAAATAGTACGCAAGAAAAAATTAAATGTCTTGAGAATGATCTTCATGTGCTACAATCTAATCAGCGACCTATATCATCTTCAGAATACTCCAGTACTTCATGTGCTCAGGATGACATACTAACTGAAATACAAGAACGCATGGAACGCAGTAAGAATATAATAGTAATCGGCGTTTCAGAACCACATATGGACGACATAGTTAAAAGAAGGGAAGCTGATAAATGTGAAGTTACAAAAATTATGCAAGCTATTCACCCAACATGTCCAGATCCTGAAAAAATTCTACGTTTAGGAAAATATGACAGGAATAAGATTCGCCCCCTTAAAGTTTGTTTTTCTTCTAAAGAAATAGCAAAAATAATCTTAAAAAAGAAAACAACTCAAGCAGATAATAAAATAAAAATTTACTCTGACCAGACGCCCAAACAACGACAAGAAATTGTTAAACTTCGAGAGGAACTGCGACTACGCTTAGAAAATGGTGAAAAAGATTTATTTATTAAGTATATAAGAGGTAACCCAAAAATTATAAAGTCAAAAAACTAGATGCTAGTAAAAGTACAAAATTTAATAGTGAAGACAACAGTTTTATAACGTACGAAATATGCAATACCTACGCTGACGTAAAAGCAAATAATAAAACTCTAAAATTTCTATATGCAAATGTGCGAAGCCTAGTTAAAACTGGAAAGTTAGAAGAAGTAAGATGTGTTATAGAATCATTCTCATCAACTCTTCATGTTATAGCTTTGACAGAGACTTGGATAAAAAATGAGCAAGAAGCGCAACGTCTCAAAATACCAAACTACACACACTATTTCAACTATAGATTGAACTCACGCGGTGGTGGTGTATCTCTTTACATCCATAACAGTATAAAACATAACTTACTGGAAGAACAATATAAAGACGGAAACCACTATCTATGGGTACATATAGATTCACTTTCACTGGACGTTGGAGTGGTATATAAACAGCCCGTGGCCAATATTTCAAATTTTTTGGAAGATTATAACCAACATTTACAGAAACGGAAACGAACTATCGTCTTTGGTGACTTTAATTTAAACTTACTCAACAATAGTGATAAAACGATCAGAGACTACAAAGTAACCTTAAGAGAAAATGGGATGAAGATACTAAATAAGATCAATGGGGAATATTGTACACGTGAAACGGAATCTTCAAAAACTATACTTGATCATGTCTGTTCAAATTTAAACAAGAATACATTTAAACTTACTATTATTGAATCTGTTCTCTCTGATCATAAACAATTATTTCTTGAGATCAATAGACCCCATATTGAACGCGTAAAGCGAGCTCAATATGCTTCAGTAAACTATCCCTATCTAAATAAGACCATTGAAACTAACTTTCGAGATAAATATATCGATGACTATAATGAACTTGCAGCTTCCCTATTATGCGCAATTAACAAAAGTAGAAGAATAAAAACCAAGATATTAAATCCACCATGCAAAGAATGGATAGAAAGTAGTTTGATTGTTGAAATAAATAAAAGAAATGAACTTTGGCATAGACTGAAACAAGACCCCAAGAACAAACAGCTACGGATAGATTTTATTAAACAAAGAAGTATTACCCACTCTAAAATCCAATCAGCGAAGAATAAATATTATTACAATAGTTTTAAGAACTGTCAGAAAAATCCATTGAAAATGTGGCAACTTATTAACAAACTTACTAATAATAATACTACAACTACTAACTATACAAATCTAACTCTTTTATCATCAACGGGACTACTTACAAATATGAAAGATATCTGCGATTGCTTCAATTCTTTTTTCTCCACCGTAGGCAGTGAACTCTCCAAAAAAATACCTCCAAAATTTCATGACAATTTAACTTACACAACACCATATCATAAATTTAAAACTAATTATAAGCTAACCTATATCGAGCCAACCAATGCGCAGGAAGTTATAAAAATAATAAATAATCTTGATTCCAACACGAGTTCGGGTATAGACGGGATCACTACAAAAGTAATTAAATGTATTAAAGACCATATGGCTGAAAACATAGCAAACTGCATAAATAAATGCTTCAAAGACGGAAGTTTTCCAGACGCTCTAAAACTGGCTAAAGTCCACCCTATTTACAAGTCTGGAAACAAAAGTGATCCCAGTAACTATCGACCTATATCGGTTTTACCAGTGGTCTCCAAGATATATGAAAAAATAATTCATAATCGGCTAAGTAATTTTCTTGAAATGAATAATTTCTTATACAAAAAACAATATGGTTTTCGACCCAAGAGCAATACTTTATCTGCTGCCATCGATCTTGTCACAAAAATAAGACTGAATATTGATAAAAGACAAATAGCACTAGGAATATTTATCGATATAAAAAAGGCTTTTGACACTGTTAGCCATAAATTAATATTATTCAAATTAAGATCCATCGGTGTCACAGATAAAGCATATGAAGTCTTTGAATCTTACCTGACAAATAGGTATCAAATTGTGAAAATTGATAGTTATGTAAGTGAGCCCAAAATGATTACCTGTGGCGTCCCACAGGGCTCAATTTTAGGGCCCTTGTTGTTTTTGATATATATCAATAATATATATGAGATTGGATTAAAAGGAGACATCTCTTTATACGCGGACGACACTAGTTTGTTCTATTATGGACACTCGATTGAAACTGTAATAAATGAAGCTCAAAACGATTTACAAATATTACATAACTGGTTACAATCTAATTTGCTTACTATAAACTCCTCAAAAACCAACTACATGATTTTCGCAGCTAAAAATAAAAAAATAGGTAACCATAGTCCCCTCTTAATTAATGGTCAAATAATTAATAAAGTCAAATCAGAAAAATATCTAGGATTAATACTTGACAATCAGCTAACCTGGAAACCCCACATTGACAAAGTACGCAAAAAACTGTCATCTCTAACAGGTGCTTTACGAGGTATAACAAGATGTCTTCCGAGACACGTCCGCTATACTATATATAATTCGCTAGTTAAGTCCCAAGTCGAATACCTAATTGAAGTGTGGGGAACAGCAGCTAAAAGTAATTTATTAAACTTACAAACAACACAAAATAAACTTTTAAAAATATTATTTGGATATAACTATTTAACATCTACAGCAAAAGTATATAAGGAAACACGAATAATGAAAATTTCTCAAATACATAGATATAATATTTGCATTCTTGTAAGAAAAATTTTGACAAAAGATATTCACACACAAGTAAATTTCACAAAAAATTTCGAATACCAAAAGCGAATTACTAGAAGCTCAAATAATATATCACTACAACTTTCTAGAACCAACTACGGCAAAAAAAGTATCTTATATGAGGGAGCGCAATATTATAATAAATTGCCTAAAACTATAAAAAATTCTCCATCCCTTCCAACCTTTAAAAAGTTATTAAAAGACCACATACTAAGTGAGTTGTCATGACGCCAAAACATAATATATTAATAACGCATAAATAAATAAATAATGAGTATGTATTTTAAAATGTATTCTAATATATATAATTAATACTATTATTCATAATTAATATCATGATTAAACCTAACCTTCTTAAATTCCCTTATTTAATAAAATATTTAAAATTCGTACCTACACACATAATACATAATATACATATTAACCAAACATAAATTCAGTAAACTAATCCATACAACTTATTTAAAATAATCAATATCATTATTATCGGATCACACGTAATAACGCTAACCTACATTTCTTTTAACATCACTATGTCATGAGCCTAAAACAACAATTATTACCGCATACGCATTTTTTCTGTAGCATGAGATGCTACACGAAAATGCGTATGCATGCATGTGGGTAGAATGAAAATTTACAATGAGATTGTAAATTTTCAATCTACCCACATTACTGTACACACTATGCTAATCTGCTAATAATATTGTTATTGTTAATTATTGTAATTTCTCTGTAAGTGATTTTATTTGTAAAATCATTTGAGAAATAAATATCTTTAAACGTAAAATCGCTTTTTTTGACGAGGGAGAACTTTCAAAAGGTACCCGACGCTTTGGAACCTACGGCGAGTTATGTGGAATTTTTACCGCAGTGAAACCCCCAGTGGCAATTCCTAGCGCTATGTGGAGGACTCGTGGAACTTTAGCACCATCACTAAAGTTCTCCAAGCGCGATGCCACTTCGAGCTCTGCCCTGGTGAGCATTTGCACAACTTGTGCACTTTTACGACCGTTGCCGTCCTTCCCGAGATCGTTGGACGGACGGTTCGAGCCCCGCAACCCCGGAAGCGTCCTTTTAGTCGCCTCTTACGATAAGCAGACGGACCGTAGCTCTATTCTAGTCCCGGTACTTAGACAAGTACCTATGCATATAAACTATTAATAATATAAAACCTTGTAATAGCTTTATTAATTTATATAATTTATTCCAGCAGCGTTAATTTCATACTAAACTTCTGGCGAAGCACTGCTTCTCTCACTTTATTTTTGTTTTATACGCTCTTATTACTTTTTCAATATTTGCTAAAATATTAAAATAAAATACTAGTTTTTATTGAATTAAGAAGTACGACACAATTATAAAGATAACATAGTTATATTAGGTACTTTTCACTACTTATGTTGTTAAGCCAAGCAGTAACGTCGCCCTCGCACCGGATCTAGGACGAAGCGCTGCTTCCGGCACGTTATGCAGTTTGTTACATCCTTATCTGGACTATTTCTTAAGATTTTTTGCTACGATTATAAATTTTCTGAATACTTTAAAGTAGGTTTTCAGTCTAGCATATTCATAATATATTAAATATTATGAATATGGTAGACTCTCCGTTGTTCGACCTTGGAAGCGCCA
Source organism: Urbanus proteus proteus (assembly GCA_018251915.1). Lineage (NCBI taxonomy): Eukaryota > Metazoa > Arthropoda > Insecta > Lepidoptera > Hesperiidae > Urbanus > Urbanus proteus. The sequence goes on along the minus strand of DWPV01003175.1, from coordinate 5,106 downwards.
CCGCTACACCTATTTTTGTCCTGAAACATCAGTGCTAAGTGCTACTATGTTGTAGTATCAATACCACCTAGGTAAGTGAGACAGAGAACAGATCTCGGGTGGGATTGGTAATCTTATAGGAGGTTATCACAAATATACACTGAAGTGTCCACTTACCACCAGGTGGGACATGGTTGTTTGTTACTTATTTAAAAATAAAATATATACAAATATGTTAGGTTTACTTATACATCTGTGCGTTATTTGCGTAGTTAACGCGAGCGGTAGCGCCGCCCCCGCGCCGGATCTAGGACGAAGCAGTGCTTCCGGCACGTTAGTTTGTTTGTTACCTTCTTATCTGATTTCACTTTTGTATGTTTTTGTAACGAGAAAAGTCTGAAATAAATTTGTTTTTTGTAATGTAATCATGTGTGTTTTATTGTGTGTTATTTCCTGAGATTATTGGTAAATAATTTACATAGCTTCAGATCAGACAGATATTAACGAAAAAAGGTAGGTAAAGGAGAAATTTTAACTATATCTTTATTTTTTCGTATAAAATATATCCGTTATACACAAGCAAAATATTGTATAACCTATGTATATTAAACTAAATCTTTTTTATATCATTGGTCATGAGCATAGACTGGATTGTCCCTGCTGTTCCGCTCGGGTACATTTTGAAGGTTTCCTCCTCATCAACAAAAAAAAAGACTAATATTAGGTATAAGTATCTGATAAGTCCTGTAAGCTCCGTAAAATTAATTTTAATTATTCAGAACATTAATCAACAAGCTCAACTTCAAACAAAACTACGACATAGTTGGTGTAGTCAAAGAAATACTCCCGACATATAGACATAGTGGAAAGATTGCGGCAACTCCTCGAACGAACATCACGTCTCTACGATAAATTGATTCGGTACCAGATGTGCTTTCCACTCACAAGACCAGATATTTCGATACTTCCCTTACATTATTACTTTAGGGCACTATGCTTATAGGGATTAGTATTGCTGAATGTTGTCGCCTTGTATTAAACTGTATTTGTTGAAGCGCTAATAGTGTAAATAAAGTCATAAAGAATGTTACCTATGAATTAGTTTTATTTCCGTAAACTATTTCTTTTAGCAACAAAAATTTGTTAATAACATCATAAGTAATAATAAAATAAGAATCTTGGAGGATCCTTATAGAAGTACCCAAAATAGTGTTTATACATATTATAATTATTAATAAAATATAGGCTAACTGTTTAATTTTTTTTTATTTTGTAAAATTAGATCAAGATCTCAAAACTTGTCAGAATTCTAGAGAATTTCTTTGAATATTTCTGTACAGACTCAGAATGTAGAATTTTTTATTTTAAAATATAACTGTCGAGTTTCTACCGGGTTTAGACAGCACAAGCCCGTTATGCCAAGGCGTACAACTTTCCTGCTCAGTTGGTCCCACTTTTAATATTTTCGCGCAACACTTGTTTTACTACGTAAGAAATAAAAGTCAAGAACCATTTTCTAACGTGGAAATATCCCTCGATTTTAATACATTTTATTTTCTCGCAGTAAAAAGGCAAAGCCTCTTGTACGGAGATAAAATTGATTATTTGAAGCTCTTAAAAAGATAAGATGTGGAACGAATTGCTTTTTATAGGGGTGTCTGATAGTTTCTATACGATGATGTAGCGGATTCGTATTTCGATAGCGGTACTACATTTTGGCTACGAAATATTTTTGTTACTAAACTTTATCAAACCCGCTATCCATTGCTTCCTTTGCTTCCAAACTTTTTCGACTATTCCTGTAAGAACGGCAATGTATGAAAGATGTTAAAAATTTTAGGGGGTAAAATTTCGTCTTGAAGTTAATGGTAAGAGTATGGGTCGCGGTCGCTCCTCGGTGGGTGATGGATGATGCGACATCCTCGGCCGGCTTAGAACTCATTGAGAGAAGGGGATTATACAGGGACGTTGACGAATTGCTACACATAGATAACTATTGAATCGCTTTAAAACCTCACTGACCATTCGGAGCTATTTGTCGAAGTGTTTTCGGCGGATATTTTCGTCTGCACACTTGATGCTATCTTGCAGATCAGTGATATATTATTTGGCGTCGTTTTTCGAGATACGTTCCGGCGAATATAGATATTTTTGGCTGTGTTGACAAAATGCGTTTTTAAAATGTTCTGAAAATATCCTGCCTTATTTTAAACGAGAAATTCTGATAGATAAATCGTGATGTACATATTCATATTATGAATGTGTCTTTGATTTCTAGATAACGGTTTTAGATTAATTTATGATAAATCACGTTTAAAAAATATATAACATTGTGAGAAAATGTTTACCACGCCTATTTCTATCTACTTAATAACAACAACACCGACGTAAGCGTTCATGTGTTTTAGTTTGAAGGGTGTGTGGTGAGGGAGACATACTAATGAGAGGCGTTCCAATTTAGTCTTTAGGGGTAACATGGCTACGCATCTGCGGTCAAACTTAGGTAACACTGATCTTATCTGGGGTTAATTACAGATAGGTGATAGGTATCTAAGTGCAGCAGTATTTATCATAAGGTAGGCTGTATGCTCGTTTACTACGTACTTCTAATAAAAAAAAATGTTTTTTTTTTTTTTTTTTAATTTCATATGGGTTTATTTAAAAACACTGCTATACCATAGTAAACTTTTACTATGGCTATACACAACGTGGAAACAAAAATAGGGATATAAAATTAAGAAGCAATTATTTTTAGGGAGGTACCCTTCGATCAACAAGAGGTATCTGACTTATTTTAAGAGTAAAAACATACTATAAGTGTAATTACATTATAATTATGTTCTCGTGGACACAGTCTGCTTCAGTTAGGCTAATGTGACTGTAATTAATCATACAGAATTAGCTGTGTCACTACAAGATGTTGGATTGTTTCAGCCTTGTGGTACTTGAGACTTTGTGAGGGCACGATGAAATTTCAATTTGTAGATTGTAAATTCATTCCACTTGCCCTGTTTAACTTTGAACCCTAACATGATTAAACACTTCGCACTGGATAAGGTCAAGTGTGATGGTAATGCGCGGTTTATGTTGAATTGCAGTCGTATCCGGCAGGGTGGAAATGCCAGATGAATTTAGACGTCTATTTTTGTTTGTTGATTGATCTTTTGTGTCTGTAGCACACTGTAGCATATAGAAAATCTTAGTTTGGCGTTATGAGGACTTTGTTCCTCTTTTAACCGATTCAAATTTCTTATTGATACCTTACGGCGGTTGGTTACCACTATCATCTATATGCATCCACAGAAAGGCTTAGAATTTTACCTTATGTTGGTTACAGACGCGTTACAGCTGATGGCTAAGTTGGAACGCTTCGTTACCTTACCCTTCAAGCAGCTTTTACCACGTTTCTGTTAGAAATAGTAGTTTACAAAGTCATACAAGAATAAGTGCTACTACTTGAAACAGTATTTATTTAAGTACCATGACTGTATCCGGGACATGGGATCGTGATCTCTCAAGTCCTTGAGATGTCTCTCATAATCCTCAAAAGATCATTGTTTTTGTTCGGAAAATAAAATTTTATTCTTGCGCTTCATAAATTTATGGGAACAGTACTCTAGCAAATGCTGAAAGTTTCGTACTAGCGGCACAAAGTTCGTAGCGAAACAAAATTAGGTACAATACTACGCAGTTTATTGCCACCGATCCTGAGGGAGCGTTCGGGAACGCAGCGATCAAAATATAAATGGGATTTTCACTTTACGTTACGTATAAATCGGGGAAGTTGTACAAAATTCTAACTTTTATTATTAATTTATTGCTGCGACGACCTTTTCGATTGAAATATACATATCGGGAATGATATAGAGGTCGTCGATTACGGCGCTTCTGACGAAAGTTTGCGGCGGATTTGCGATACTTTAAATATAAAAAGTGTAATAAATTATTTTAGTTTTATGTATTTTTTGATTTGGCGAGACAGAATTCGTACGACAAAATGTCTGTATTTTTTATAGTGGAATAAACTTAATACAATATCAAATGTGTTTTTGTAGGTAGAAGTTTTATGTTTCACTACGTAGGCACTCTATTTCTTAGGAATATGTTTCTCATAAAAACTTCGAAAACCAAGCGTGTCTGCGTCTAGGGCAAGGTCAAAATCCATAAAATACTTAGTTTACAGACAATATTTTTGTTGCTATATCACTTTTTAAAATAACTGTACTTTACTTAATATAGCTAGCGTTATGCTTTTAAAAGTTGACATTTCATGTGATGGTAGTAAAATAAACTTAAGCATGAATCATTAATAATACAATATGTACAACATGTAAATTACACCTGTTTTCAACTTTATTCTATAAAATTAATGGCTGGTAATTATTTATAACGCCTAAAAAGCATTGATGGGTTACGAAGATATACACACCGTTGTCATATTGCTAATAAATAATTGCAGGGCCTGTAAACTCTGTATACAAAATATAACAATAACATGACAATATTATCATGAATTTAGTAATAGATAATAGGTACATATAAACGTGGATATAATTTATTTAACATACAAATGAAATCAATGAAAGTATTAAAATATTTCTACATATTTTTTCTATGTCCGGGTTGAAATTCTAAACTTTTTATATCCTTTCTTACTTTGACAAAAATAGGCTTTAGAAAGCTTTAATTCATAGCACCCAAACTAAGAAGTCGTGGGTGCTATGATAAGAAAGTTAGTTTTAATTATATATTTGTCAACCAACATTAGTCAACTGACATTAGTCAACTAACATGAGTGAAGTAACATTAGTTAACTAAAATTAGTCCCAACTGACTAACATTAGTCGACTAACATTGGTCAACTAACATTAGTTAACCAATATTAGTCAACTAACATTAGTCAACTAACATTAGTCAACTAACATTAGTCGACTAACATTACTTAACTAACATTAGTCAACTAACATTAGTCGACTGACATTGGTCAACTAACATTAGTCAACTAACATAAGTTGACTAAAATTAGTCAACTAACATTAGTCCACTAACATTAGTCAACTAACATTAGTCAACTAACATAAGTCAACTAACAGTAGTCGACTAACATTAGTCGACAAACATTAGTTA
>DWPV01003174.1:0-15678 GCA_018251915.1 Urbanus proteus proteus | reverse complement strand
AATTTCCGTTCTTGGTCTGGGTGTGTGTCCTTGTCTTGTGTGTTGTCCATGGCACCCACGACACAGGAGAAATTCCTTCTGTGGTGCTATGAGTGTGAAACGTTATTTATTTATTTATTTATTTTATACTACTGTTGCTACTCACGAGAACTAAGAAGGTTCTCATGAAAGTGACTCAGCAACCACACTGTTCCAACAAAACGCATGAATTGTTTCACACTAGGAATAGGTGTCGTGGTGGAACCTCCTCAGTCTACTTCAATTTACCAATAGTTGGTGATGTAATGCAGTAAATGTCTTATAATAATATGTTTGCACAATAATACTTAACAATTATAAAGTCATTTTTGTGCGATAGTTCCGGTAACAGAGTCGATTAAAACAGTACTACAATCTAGAGTTGTGCTATTTGTGTGTGTTGTCTATTTGTCTGTTGTTTAAACGCTGTATACATGCTCTGTAATCTATATCTCTGCACCCGATCTACTCTGTAATCCTTGTAAAGCACATTCAAAACACAAGTCCCATTCCCAGTAGCCTGCGGCGGGGTCATCGACACGGGATTCGGGCCGCCTTTGTGATAGAAAAACGGTGTTTATATGGGCGATCGCGCCCGCACAATGGCGAAATGAAACGGTTCCCGTTGCCGATATGCCCAGCTTGACCGCCCTGGAATGAAAGAATTGGAAATATTGTGAAGGAATTCGGGGCGATTTCAACTGGACTGCGCTGTACCTACCAACTCAATGTCTTGATCAGAGATTTATTACCTACCTACATTTACCTAAACAAGGAGTTTATTTTATGATTCGGACATCGACTAAGATATTTTTTGACATTACACGAATAAATAGGTCACCTGTAATTGACCCCAGATAAGATCATTTTTAGAAGACTGATGTCTTTGACGCAGATTCGTTCCTTCATCTTAGGACTAAGCTGAAACCCCTCGGATGTATGACGCCTTTACCACACAACCGTTAAAGCCGTTCTCATATATACATAGGAATTAATTCTACACCACGTAGTTGAATTACACAACTATACATTCTAGGCCTAGAGTATGTATCCTTTGACCCAAATGCCGTAAGGCGTATAGCGACCGGACGGAGTCGCTTGAATCGACACACGTTAGTTGTCCTTGTGGTATTGCATGTGCTGCTTTATAGTGTACTAGCTGTTGCCCGCGGCCTCGCTTCCTTCGAGCGCCTTAAATTATATATACACCCTCCTCTTTATTACTCTATCTATTAAAAAACAGCAAGAAAGTCCGTATCGTAGTTTTAAAGATCTAAGCATACATAGGGAAAGACAGCGGAAAGCGACTTTGTTTTAGAGTATGTAGTGATTGCTTACACTCTTTAGAAAATTACAAAGTGTTTACGAGCATGTGCAGCGGCAGTACATGGAAAGTTTACTTTAAGGTAATAAAACGTTTTGTGTTTATGGAAGTAGAAGTCTTTGTGGTTCGAGGTTCTAGCAGCACCACCGCCACACCTTTTTCAGCTTAATAAAAGATATGTTTATTGTGTTTTATTAGAAGAGAAATAATTATATCGACTTTTCAGGTAAGATTCTTATCTGCCTCGGCTTCTTATCTTATCACACTTCGGCAGATATATTTCTACATCGATAAAAATCGAACCAGGGACCCTCTTGATCGGCCAATATAGTGATCAATGTGTAAGCAACATGTTAAATTTCAAACCCATTGGAGAAGATGATTTATTTAAACATACGATGTTTTTGCTTTTGAGTTGTCAAATCCTAAAAATAAGTTAACAGTTCAATGATTTCTTTACAAATGTTCCAGAGTTTTAGAATACCTTTGACATATCTTTGCTTTGAAAGATTCAATTTGTAACTTCCTTCAAACCCAGCCTCGGGCGGCGTGTGCTTTGGACGGAAACTTTTGTTTGTTCAGCAACTAGCTTATGTCCGTGGGTTTGTTTGAGTCTTATAGAGCTAACACGCTGAAGATATGTTTATATTACTGTCGTTGAAGAACTAAGGGTATTGTGGAGCAAACGCTGCTACACTGCAAATATCTTCTTCTAATTTCATTATTCATGGCTGAGGGTCATGATCATCAGGAACAGGTTATTTACATGCAGTCCACTTCATGGAAAGTCACTGCCTCTTATGAGCGTTTATAAATAACATATTCAAGACGACGCACTTGGCGGAGCGGTTACCATACCGGTTTGATACGCAGTGATAGCGAGTTCGATTCCCGGCCAGACAGATACCTGAATAGATAGATGAGTTTAGATTCCTGTTCTGGGTCTGAGTGTTTATGTATTGTGTGTCCATACTGTCCATGACACCCACGATACAGGAGAAAATCCTACTGTGGAGCTACGAGTGTAGAAAGCGTATCTACTACAATTGTAATCTACATGAGTTCAGCCTGGATGACTAAAAATATTCATAACGTTAATCATGTTGCTTATTTCTTTGATCCGCTTTAAGAAACGTCTTTACTATTTAGGAGTACACTAAATATTTTGGCAAATGGTAACGCTAAATCAAGAAGCCCCAGCACTCGTGAACTTCACTCACTTCAGCTCCACGTTCAAAATGCACACTAAGTTATTCCTAAGTCCCCCATGTTATTTTAACTGAGCTCTACGTAAATCCGATACACACGGTATCTTGTTTACGCTGCGCCAGAGATTAGGCTCTATTTACGACAAAAGCCTCGGATAAGGAATTACTGAGATTTTAATGACGCCGACGCATTAGAGCCGAGAAATTTAACGCCACCAGACTTGATGGGCGCTTTCAGCTCTTGTGGCGCTGCCTTAAGATATGTATTTTAATTTCAATATTTTTTCATTTTTTCTGTTATTTTTGCGAATATGCGCCTAATGGCAAATCTTGTTATAAGTTCTTGTCTATAGTACATTTATAAAGCAGGTTATTAAAACTAATTATGAGTTAGAAAGGTATTTTAAAGAGGACTTAGTTACTTTATTTCTGATGCACATAATTTGAAAAAAATCAGTGAAAAAATTAGGATTCAAACCTTGGTTCTTCGATTGCTAAGCCATGTTTTAAACCACTATTTACGAAATAGACTATTACTGCTTTGAACTTGTTAGCTTTTACGATATGAAGATAATAGAACCTCATATGTGTAGATTATGTAAGGTGGCAAAATCGTTAGTGGGGTACTGCATTCGTTACTACAATAAAATACCGCTTCACGAATCTCACAGAAACAATGTTTAAAAAGATCGTTAAACAAACGGTTTGTAAAAAGCGTACTACAAAACTAGTAATTACTTCACCGATAGAACCGTGTGGTCTGAAACACCTCCAGCTCTACGTACCTTATTAAAGTAAGTTAAATAATAACCTTCCGAAGTGGTGGCAGAAAAAAAAAATTGACGTTCAAAAAGAATTCTTTTGAATAAAACATTTTTGATTTTGATTTAATTTTGATAGTACGTCCTAGTATCCTGAATGCCCGTATCCAATATTTAACACACTAAATGTTACGCGTACAAATAGAGCTAACATTGTAATATGAGATTTCCCTATTCCAAATAAACATTAGTTTGTACTAAAATAAATATGTGTCCGAAAACCAGCGATTCCGTTACAATCAACAGTTCAATCGAAAATTCATCAACCCTGAAATTTATTTACAACGAGCGGATTTGTTTTGAAACGGCCGGTTATCCACACAGTATTGAAAAAGCAATTAAAATCTCTCCGAGCGGTTGACCGCTCATACCCGCGTCAAATCTGAGCCGACACTCGAGGCTCTTTTATACTAGCGATTTAAAAACGCTGAAAGTATACAAAGACGTTTTTTTATGTTATTATAAAAATACAATTAGCTTTGCAGAAGTGATTACTCTGTTCAAAATTTTGATCATCTAAAAATATATTAAGCCTGTTAAATAATGCTCATTCTTTTTTAAGATCTAATTCTCAAAATCAAGACATGTGTTGATTTGTTAACTTATTGTTTACTATGCTGTTACTTAAAATTATTTAAAAAAATCTTTTTTCGCGGGAAAAGATTGTATGAGACTTTAAACATAATTAGAATATTAAATGTAATTTATTAAACTACTGATTAAAGTTTACAAAAGCATGTTCTATTATTCTAATATATTTAATTATCAATAACACGAATTTCGTTTAAACCACGACTGTGATTTATAAGGACTAGTATGAAAGAGCCCATTCTACAAACAGTTTACATGTTCAAACAATAGTCGATCTATCGAGAACCCTTCGAGAAAAATCACGCACAACTAACCATGACCCAGGGATGTATTCTTACAGACATAGAGCATATTTCAGCATAACCTTTGCGACATCAAAATATGTTTAGTTTGCGTTTTTACGCAACGTATGGGACAATTCTTCAAGTCAAATATTATCGAGTGGCGTGAGAATGATTTGTATTTCAACATTGTTTGAGGTTGTTTGTCTTGGGTGGCTTTATTTTGGCGAGCAAACACGCGCGCTTTTTATAGGCGTGTTTGATAAGGACCGCGTGAACGAAGGTATTTGTCATAGTTTTTGCTGTAGCTGCGTGTAGCTATATAATATATTTTAATATTGTTTTAGTAGTAGTAGGGAATTATTTTCGCTATCGCATTTTTTTTAGTTTAGATGTTATAGAGTCGTTTTTTATATTTAGGTACATAAAAACTTCGTGTAAGTAACAGGTTTTGGATAATTAGACGTTTAATCGAAAACCACTTAAGTTAATATTTTACGCATACGTTTGTCATTGTTCGTCAAGACGTCTATGTTACAAGTTTCAGTTATATAGTTCCAATATTTCCAATAAAATAATCCTGACTACTATCAGCAGACGGTAATGACACAAAAATACAATAGTATGTTACGAATCAGACAAGCATTTTAATATTTGGAAATAATAAACCCGATCTTTTGTATCAAAATAAAAGTGACCCCATGCACCTAATTATAGGTTAAAAATCCTTCACACATCAATAAGCTAGATTTACAAACCACACGGAGGAAGTCACAGGCAGAACCTAGTCAGGTAAACTTTATCTATTCTTAAACTCTATTCTCAGAGAGCTAGGAACTTCGACAAGTACCTCGTTCCTACGGGATTTCTGCGGCACTCCATATAAGTTTTTCATACCCACGTCACTTTTGAGTGACAACAATAATGTATTTACCATCTCGCGTCCTCGGTGTAATGAATAGGGTGACGTACTGGAAAATAAACCCTCCATATTTACCTACACAATGTCGTAGCGAGGACATGTCGTGAGGTTTTCTATCGAATATACTTCTGCAAATGCAACTATTCGAGTCGCTGGAACCACAAATGACACCTTAGGCTTTGTATCATCAGTGTTAAGCGCCATAGTGCTTCAGTTTGGTTGTAAACATTCAAAATGTTCCTACTTGGTTCTCCTAGGAGCATTTTAAGTATATTTGTGACCATTACTGAACCCGGGACTTTCCGCGTGTCAAACTTATATAGTGAGTCGGTGAAGGATCCACAGCGTAGGTCGTCATTTGGATTGGTAAATCCTAAAATCATAATATTGATAGCAAACAAGCGTACAACATACATACATACACTAGAAACACACATATATTATGAGTACTATGATACCATATAACTATAGGTTATATTGGCAAAGCCTCAATTTAGATTATAAAGCTTCTTCGCCTGACCTTTACTAAAAAGCCCACCTTAATCTTGAGCCTGACGCCTATTAAGACAAAAGAAAATTGAATGAGATGGAATGCCAGGAACGTAGCCCATTAAGCACTTAAGTTTTAATTCGATAACTCGCTTGTCTTTTAGACAAAGACGTAATAATGTGGTAGAACCTTAAGGACATACGAATAAGAGCAAATACTAAAGACAGGTAGAAATAAGACGATAAAATAAAAAGTTGTATTTGTGTTAAAGAATTGAGAAATAATTAAATTTAACTTTTTTACTTTACTTTCTTTTTAATTATTAAATCTAAATTAGGTTTATACTATTACAACTTTACGAGACTTTTTATATGATGCAAAAAGCATGCAACCGATGATAAAGTGGCCATTGCCGCCCATTGACACCTGTAATCAACCCCAGATAAGCTCACATTCCTACTCCGTAAATGTAACTTAATCTAATGTAACGTTAAATTTCACTTGTTTATAAAAAAAAATTAAAACACATTTTATATTTAGTCAAAATTAAATTACTTGACTTTGGCAATACGTTAATTACGTATCTTTATTTATAAGTGATCCACTGTAAGTACATTAGCTATGACAATCTGACAGAGTTGGGCACGTGAGTGTAATTTGTGAGATTACTGGCCCGGGATCGGAGGGATCGAGTAATCCGGGACTACGATGCAGGACGATTGTGGCCGCGAGATTACGGGCACGGGATTACGGACACAGAATTACGGGCGCGGAATTACGGACACAGAATTACGGGCGCGGAATTACGGGCGGAAGTTACGCGGCACGTAACTTACAAATTAATTCTATACTCGCTATGATTTTGTAATCTTAGGACCTTAAAGTTTGATCGTTAGTGTTTGTACCTGTGTAACGTAGGATTTACACACAATGTATTGAGCTATGTTACATGTTGTCGTTATTAAGTAAACATTTTCTTAAGTCGATTTACAGGTACTACTGAAAATGTATTTTTACATCTGATAAAGTTCATTTTCAGCGTGACTGTTCTACGTTTATGTGATAGTACATATCTTTTCAATCTTAATAGATAGACGATTTTTATTATGTCCAATTAGTAACATTTTTACAAAACATTAGTGTGAAAATATTATAATTATACTACTTGGGTGTCAGTTAGCAATGTTTATTAGATTAAGTAAGTGGTACGTGATTTGCTTACCTTGCATAAAATAAAACTAAAAAAATACACTAAAATGCAATAAACGGAATAGTCCTGTCAAATCCAGGTCAGATTTAACCATCACTTAAATTAAGTTCTGGAAGCTTACTTTAGTTATAAATTCCCTTACTAAACTCGTTCCCGATGGAAGAGCGTACGAAAGACATTTTGCATTTGACTCTGGAACTAGCCAGGTGGAGTTTGAATAAATTTAGCGTTTACTTCCCACCCAATAGATTTGTGTTTGCCTCTTACTTTGATTAGAGTGTTGAAAACGATGAAATTCGACTTTCTGCTCTACTAAGATTATATTGAGCGGAGTTGTGGTTGCCACAGTTTTTGTATTACTTCAAGTTTTACGTTCATTTCGTGTCAAAATATTTAAAAAAGCGAGTGAGTGACGTCAAGGGGTATTTTTATTTATTAAATATATCAAGGATTGAATCTTGGAGGCCTAAGATATCCACAATTTAATTAACACATGTCAAAAGTTTTCTCAAAGAAGAAAAAAGCTTTTGTATTCTTAGCACCACACTAGCATCTATGTCTCATCGAGCATAAACGTATTAATATCTAGCGCCACTAGCGCCCATCATCATTAACCTTTTATTTTCCCACTGCTCGGCACGGGTCTCCTCTCAGTGAGAGGGATTTTAGGCCTTAGTCAATCGCGCTGGCCAAGTGTGAATTGGTAGACTTCACACACGTTTGAGAACTTTTTTTAAGAACTCTGAGATAAGCAGATTTCCTCACGATGTTTTCCTACACCGTAAAACAAGCGATAATTAATTTCTAATACGCACATAATTCAGAGGTGTGTGCTCGGGATTTTAACCTCGGGCCCCTCGATTGAGAGGCCAAGTTTCAGAGCTGCTATGTTCTGGTCTGAAGGGTGTGGTAAGTGGGACATACTTATTCGAGGCGTTCCAGCTTAGTCCTCACGGGTAACAACGCATCTATTTTCTACCTTAGGTAGGACTGTGTTCTTATCTGGGGACGATTACAGGTGTCCATGGACCGTGGTGGCTACTTACCATCAGGTAGACTGTATTCTAATTTGCTACTTTGACCATACAAAAAAATCAAAGTCAAATATTACGAAATCCAGAACTCAACACGTCACACTGATAAAGTAAAGACTGCGCCACACTCGTCATCATTACCTTAGCACAAGGACGTAACTACAAATTCTGCAATAATCGTGTTTGTACAAGCGAATACACAACGTATTAATCAGTCGACGTCAGTTTACGTCATTAAGGGCCCCATAAACGCTCGAAGCAGCCGACTTGGAAACGCTGCATCATCGTTTTCGTATAATGATCCTCGTAAGGGTGTATTAAGGTTCTTTTAATTACACGCCTCATTGACATTTCTCCATCTCTGTTAGCATTTTCTGCAAATATAATCGAAAAATAGCTAAGCAATAATATTGACATATATCAATACGCATACATGAGTAAGTAGATCTAACGAAGTAATCTAATCAAAGTTCCTAGAAAAACCATAATACAGATTTTTATTATTTCATCCTTATTAACTGAGAAAATTGTTTTCAATTACGTCCTTTTTAAGTACATCTCAGCACCTAAAAGTAATGAAGGTACCATAACGAACGGAAATTTCGGTGTTAAGTTTAAAAGTTAAGTTGAAGGTTTAAGTATAAGGTTTTTAGTTTAAATCAAAATCTAGGAGGAGGGTAGCAGCGTCCTGCGTAACGTCAACACTCACCGCGGTAACCCACATGCATGCCAGGCCCGGTGACCATAAACAAAAATCCCCATTAGGGCGGCCTATGTTCAAAAGTGGACCATAGAACGCCGATGTATTAGCAAATCCTTGTTTATTGCTAGCGTTACAAAATAGATTAAAAAAATACGTCTATGAGAGCTTAAAACTAAATATTGTTTTACAAAAACAGACATTTTCTCCGACGTGTATAAATTGCTTTCGGAATTCAGTACATGTCCAAGCGTTACATGTCTGAACGATGGAAAATAAAAGGAGTGGAAATTTCAAAAAGATACCATATCCGTTACTATCGTCTTACTGCCCCAAACACGTTCACAACCAGTTTTCAAATCACTAAGACACGTTACGTGACCTCTATATTATAAACTGCAAAGCTCAAAATTGCTTAAATGTCACGTCTTGATATATTGCATATACGCCTAACTGGAAATCAGTACGAAATCGTGTGGTGTCTATTCCCAAAGCAATAAAGTTGAAAGTAGCATCAAAATCTCGTCCATGATGAAGGTTTTGCAGGATCTTGCCACGCAGAACACGTCCGAGGCTTGTTAGGGCGGTGGAGTTTTATTTTCCTTCTATTTAGCGCTCGGAGAGTAGTTAGGTTTCGTCTTAATTATCCCCACTTAGCGCTGCGTCGAACATTGGATCATTCTTTTTGCGGCAGAGTTCGGCTCGTTGAAAAATTAACTTGTTAGTAAATCCAAAATGTATTGCATATATTTTAAACTAGCTGATCCCCGCGGTTTTACCCGCGTTAAAGAAGAAAAAGACATATTTACACGTAAGTGATATCCTGCACTCCCGCGACGGCGTCCGCATACGCGTGGCGCGCATGATTTTTTGTTTTATTCAAAACTAAATTAGCCTATGTTACCCCTTAGACCTTCAGCTATCTTTCAGTAAAAGTCCCGTCCAAATCGGTCCAGTCGTTAAGAAGATTACTATTTGCAAATAACTATAGCTTGAGTAGTCTTTCTAGTAGTGAGGGACTGTAGAAAAAATAAGAGAAAAAAGTTTTCTGCAATGTACATGATAACCGAAAAATAATCTAATGGGGTTAAAGTATCAAAGATTTTTCAGAACTGCCACATTTTCACAATCTCAAAGTATCTCACAGGCAAACTGGATCTATAAAGATCTGCATCCACTACTATCCAAATTCACAAAGGGACACTCACAGATACATTTTTCACGCGAGCCCGAAAGAGTAACGTTTCATCCATTTGACGTTTGGTCGCCATCGCTGCATGTTCAAGACGCTTGTCGTATCACCGACTGTCTACGATTAGCTAGTTCGAAGATATATTCCGCAAGAGAGATGCTAAGAAAAAAAAAAGATTTTTGAGACCACTCCTTCTCGCAGCTCAGGCTATGTTAGATGCTTTCAAGCACTGCGATATTTTAAAAATAAATAATATCATTGATGAAATGCTAAATTAATAAATTTACTCTTTTTCCTATCTAGTTTCTATGATAACATTTCCAATAAATAAATATGTAAATAGATAAATAGAAAAATAAAATTTTCTAATAAGTATCTAAGTTCATAAAATCACAAATAAATGTAATTATTCGACAAAAAGATAAAAGAAGATAAATAAAAAAAAGAATAGTAATAACTTTACGCATAAATAATTACATGTCTTCCATCGCGCGCGATGAGACCATTTCATATGGAAGCTGCAATCCTGTTACATGAAAATTTTCGTACATAACCAATTGAAAACCCATTTGAAATTACACAAAGGGTACGAATACCGCATTGGGTACAGATCGGCTCAATGCATGCTGACGTACTGAACTAGGCAAATGGTATTCATGCAATAGTGGACAATAATCCACGTAGCACTAGTTTTTGTCAGAACTTTACTTTTATATAGTAAAGTTTGGAGTTGTTTGTTACGTACAATCCAGATTAAAGAACGAAGGATATGTTCTTTAACATTAACAAATTTTATATAAATAATTTTCAAGTAATTTTATACAAATTTTATAGATGGTATAAATTATAATCCATAAAGGTTTTTAATTTACAATAAATGAATACAATTTGAGGATTTACAACTAACATTTATTAAACTAGATTGAAATTTATTCAAAATTATAATTGGTTCCGAAAAGTGTTTAAGCTGGCACTGTATAAGTCTTTAAACCACGTGTTACTAAACTTGTACCTTGTATGCCAAAACCATAGGAGTAGAGCATCGGTATTTTCAACCCATCTCAATGCTGACCTTAATACGCTAATATACTTTAATTTTAGCTACAATGAGAGACTGAAATTTGTAGGAGTAATTTTGTTCAAAATCTGCAAGCAATAATTCGTTCAAAGCCTGCAACCAAACATGGGTTTTGTCTCAAATCCAAAAATATAGGTAGCTGTCTAAAGAATAAATAACTTTGAATACAACTCACTGAATTCAATCCAAGTTTGAGATATTCCCAATACGTAGGCAATGCACCCATCAATAGTATGTTCTTCATAAGATAAATGCAATATAAAATTCAAATAGTAAGGCGCTAAATAAAAAGCTCTTTGAGAAAATCCTCCTTTAAGGCAGCGGCGAACGAAAACGGAATTGAATTTATGCGCGCTGTAATAGGCGATAATGTGGAATTTTACTTTAAATCGTCAACCAGAGCTGAAGCGACGTAGAATGTTCTAGGCGTAGCTCATCTGAAACGAAGAGGATTTAGGTCATTATTCACTATATTCACTTTAATGTTACATTTTAAAGTCGGATGTTGTAAAAGTTCTGCCAATTAAATTTTGATATTTCGAAAAAAAAATATGATAACCTTAGTTCGAATCTGGATCGTCAGAATTATAAGCCGAAATTCGTTAGTTATATTAGACTATTACTACTTTCTTTCGGCTTTTATTCTTTAAAACTCTTCTAATGTTTAAATGCGAACGACGCCACCAGAGAAACAAGTTACCAATAAACAAAGCAATACATTATACTCTAATGCAATTTCTAACTTGTGTGGCTAAATACATTATTTATAGAAGCCAATCCTTTTACCGATATTTCCCATTTTGAAGCGGCAACTCCATTTCATCGACTGGCGAAAGCGTAATAATAAGTTTATAGGTCGGCCATTGTTGTGCCGAGTGTTGACTCAACTCTCCACCGCTGTCCAAACATTGGTGTAATCACCCTAATGTGTATAGCGCTGTGAACTTCAATACGCACTTTCCATCATAAGTTGCTTATAAAATTCGCGCTATCAAATTTGGTAGGATTATACGATGTTGGCGTGTTGGTCAATTGATATTGGACCCATTTGAGTAGAATTCGCGCGAACTGTCGCATGGACTTCGAACAAATACAGGAAAAATGGAAAAGACACAACGTTGAATCACTCAGTTGTATTCGAGACTTTATCTCCTACGCTGCGGGTTTAAGGTCGGTTGTTGCAAAGCCTTGCAGTTAATAATGAAAGAAAGATTGGCGAAGTTTGTTGACTTTGCCGCTTCAATCGTAATCTCTTTTCGAGTATTCATTTTCATTCGATGTCGAACGAATACGTGTTGCAAAAGTTATTCCATATTGATGGACTATTTGGTTAAAGTTGTAAAGTTTATTTACATGATTTTCAATTCTCTTTTTGCTTATCACCGCTTAAAAGAAAGACAAACTAAGTTAACAAAAAAAATAAACTTAGAGATTAACTTGAAATGGGGTGTAATTGACGTGTAAGAGGTACATTAAAAACGCTATTTGATAATAGTACCATTAATTTGAGGATTCTACTACCTTTTTTTTTGTTAACGAGGGGGTAACCTTCAAAAGGTACCCGAGTTGTTCACTGCGGCGCGTGGGTATTGTAACAAATACAAGGGGTTATCTTGAATTCGATCACAGAGACGTTACCATACCGGTCTGACAGTGGGTCCCGGTTTCGATTCCCGGCCAGACACATGGTGAATTTAGATTTCTGCTTTGGGTCTGGGTGTTTGCGTATTCGTTGCACCAACGAGAGGAGTAAACTCTACTGTGAGGCTATGGGTGTCGAAATCGATATTTTTATAAGAATGTCGCGTCGTTTGTATCCACAACCTATGAAACACAGAATTGCATCACGATAGGATTAGCCGACACCTATTATACGTTTAGTTGGCAAGTATCGTGGAAGATCCATTAATATTAAAGCACCTGCTTCCGGTGCTCGGAATGCGAGTGACAACGACACAATAGGTACCCAGGGATCAATAGGGTATTGATTAAAGCGGTCCTTGCAGACTCCATTTCTGTGTTCCGGGCCCACAGAAATGAATTGGGAAGAAAATTAAGTTATAATTTCAATTATTAGGTACTTAAATTTTTTTTTTCCTTTTCTCACACAATAGCAAACAGAATGTTCTATATCTATATGTATTAGAAATCTTTAAGTATCTATATTTATTTTTGTCACGTACTGTGACTTAAACGGATTGATTATTTTAGATAGATAGCGCCAGTCTTGGTAGCGTGAGTAACACTAGGTTTTTACCTGACTGCATCAGAAGAAGGCTAATTTTTATCGAGTGTATGTATGTATATAATATATGTATGTCATTTTTTTTTGGTACGCCCTACAGCCCAAACGGCTTGACAGATTTTAATATGTGAGGCATCGTTCGATTTGTCTCAATTGTCGTAGTGACATAGGCTATATAATTTTTAAATATGGTGCCTGAAAAACTGAAAAAAGGAGTTTTAAGCAGTCGGTTTTTTTTTAAGATAATATTACTAGTTTTGTAACATGGCGGTAGCATACGGGTACATACCTGATGGTCATTGGCAATGACTTCCATAAAAATAGTATAATCAGTCCTAGACAAGGTCACTGTCATATTTGAGTTTAGCCACAAATGCTATACCGCCCCGCACTTTATACTCTAGTTATTAGACATATACTATATCTGTCTGTCTGTCTGTGTCGGTGGTGTGTCTGAAGTCAAACCACAAGGGCTATACCACTTTTACCCTTCAACCCTATAGCAAATTAATTAGGATATTTTTATCCAGTCTAATTACAGAAACACTTTAATTAAACCCTACAGCCTACACTGCTACAGCTTGTAACTGTACAAAGCTGTTTAATCTACAAAGAGGGAACTAAAATCCGTACGAAGGAATTAAAGCAAATTAAAACTGGAACTGAAACGCTGAGCATTGTAAAGGTATTTTAAATCTCTGACAAATATATTTCCATTTCCACAAGTCACGGTAAACACAAAGCGGTCGGCATCGAGCCGTACTACTCTTATTTCTTTGTGAGGGCTCCGGTTGGTACAAGTTAGAAGCGGAAGCGGTTTAAATCTCTGAAGAGGATTTCAGTGCTTTCGCATATGCTTACGTTTGGATAATATATGTGTTATAGCAGAAGTAGTCGTAGTATAGCAGTTAGTTGTTTGGTGTGAGTATAAATGTTTGGAATGTACAAGCCATTCAATCTTTTATTTTTTTTAATTTCTGTTAACAC
The DNA here is from genome assembly GCA_018251915.1 of Urbanus proteus proteus. Lineage (NCBI taxonomy): Eukaryota > Metazoa > Arthropoda > Insecta > Lepidoptera > Hesperiidae > Urbanus > Urbanus proteus. The sequence goes on along the minus strand of DWPV01003174.1, from coordinate 1,577 downwards.
CTAGTATAATTTTACAGAACTGACATGGTTGCAGTTAGATTATTTATCTGAATAAAAAACTTCACAAAATACATTAAGTTTTAAAAAGTGGATTACAATATCACTCACAAAACATTATTCTTGAAAGGTTAGCTTGAAATAATTCACGGCCGCAATTTAACTAAGTTTAAATGCGTAACCTAAGTTCAATACCGATTCTACATCTTGTAGGTACACCGTAAAGTAATAATTACTTAAATAATCGTAACAATAAACGTAAGTAAATCCGCTTTCACCTATCACTTGGCCGGAAGTTTCGCTCAAAAATATAAGTGTAAGTTAGCGCATTCATCACTGCCACCGCGCTATGTATCACACCAACTCCGGAGAATAAAGTAGTTATGTTCGCGCATAGCTCGATCTGATAAATGTATGGAGTTTTTAACTTTATGTTTTAGCTGAAAATCATTAATTATTTTGGTATCGTTTTGTAGAGATGAGCATGCAATCCGCCAGATTTTATAACATAGATATAGATAGATATAAAGACAATAGAGGTAACAAATAATTAAAACAAATGTTATAAAACATACACTCAACCTAAAGGAAACCTTGTGTTTAGATATTCGTTGTATTTTATTACGACTTACGATATTTTATTTGGTAACTAGCTAACCCCCGCGGTTTCACTCGCGTTAAAAAGTAAAAAGGAATACATAATTAAACATAACTAATAAACCGCACTCCCGCTAGGGGGCGCACATGGCCGTGGAGCGCGCACTAATCCTTTTTCAAAAATTAAAGTAGCCTATATTACACCTTAGACCCTCTGCTATCTTCCAGTAAAAGTCCCGTCAAACTCGGTCCAGCCATTTAGAAGATTCCTTCACCCAAACAGATAGACAGACGAAAATAAATTAATTGCATTTTATTCTAGGCATCGTGTATATATTCATATGCATCGAGTAAAATATTGTTATGTTGAAATCACAAACAGACACTTCAATTTTATTTATTTGTATAGATGACGTTTGACACTCGTATAGATACGATACGCATTGGTAGATACTCGTATTGAAACTAGTTTTGCTTTATATGTAAATTTTGTAGATCTACAAAGTTTAGATTTAAAGCAAAACTACATAGTTTCAATACGATACAATATTCATTTTACGTTCAAGTAAAACATGTTCTCATGAGAGTGGACTAGCCGATTCTTATGTAAAAATATTCCAATTTCTAAAGCAAACGCACAAAACACATGTCAATCCCACATCCCGGAGATCCCGGGGTTTAGCGGGACTCGGGATCGTTGAATAATGATTTTAGCACAGGATTCGAGAGCCTGATTGTTCCCGGATCAGAGGAACATTGGGAATCTATGGTGGTTTGTTGTAGGGATATGGAAATATGTATTCCTATGTAATTTGTTGTATAAAAAAGATCAGAATTGGAATAACCAATTCTATGAACTTCATTTGCATGTAGTTTATATATCACTTGTCTCTAGATTTTTAGGTATTTTCTTTTTAGTCAATTAGCCTAAAAAGAAAAGTCTGATGTAAGTAGTTGAGAAGTTTATCCCAGCCTCGAATTTG
>DWPV01003173.1:0-15680 GCA_018251915.1 Urbanus proteus proteus | reverse complement strand
TCTTATAGTTTATGACAAAACGCTAAGAATGTTTTCCGTTCGTAAGATTTATGCTATTGTGGACTCCATAAAGAACGAAAAATTTAAACTAGAGAGTTTAAAAAGATTCAAACAATAAGCATTGAAAATGTTGACCCAATCATACATAGTTATTAATTATACTACAGCACAAAATTAAAGCTATAATTTAATTGATGCCAGATCCTGCTAGTGGACGAGGCGACAGCGAACCTAGACCAGGAGTCGGAGCGCCAGATCCTCGACGCGGTGCGCAGCTCGTTCGCGGGCAGCACGGTGGTGATGATCGCGCACCGGCTGGCGGGCGTGCTGCAGTGCGCGCGCGTGCTCGTGCTCGGCGCCGGCCGCGCGCTCGAGCTCCGCGAGCCGGACGACGCGCTCGCTGACCCCGCCTCGCATCTCAATAGACTGCTGCATCCTGACAGACATTGATACAGATGCTTGTAGGGTTGTTCGCGGACAGATAGACTTGCCGGCTGCGTGCTCGAAGTCCGAGAGACCGATGACGTGCGCGTAGACCCGCCTCGCATCTATCTCCTGCTGCATTCTGATAGACATTGATACCGTCTGCTGAACCCCGACAGATGCTTGTAGGGTTGTTCGCGGACAGATAGACTTGCCGCCTGCGTGTTCGAACTCCGAGAGACCGATGACTCATGGACCTGCCTCGCATCTTTATCTCCTGCTGCACCCCGATAAACATTAATAACGTCTGCTGCATCCAAATACTCTATTGTATCCGTCACTTGTAGGCCGTCACACTTCTCCATCAGGTTCACAGTCACCTGCTGCCTTCCTACCTTACGACAGATACCTTTTCTGTACTTTAAAAATGAATTATAAACTCACACCAATGTATTCAGATCTTCCTTGTAGTAATCAGACGTGTGGAAAATCTTGCCAAATAGTAGGAATTTGACTTATGATTGCGGTAAAAATGTGAGACTGTAATTGTTTAAATCAATATTATATTGTCATTCTGTAGTGTGGTGTAGAGCCAAACTTAGCATCGGGTATTGTTATAGCAGTATCAAAGTTTAAACATGTTTTTTAAATGTCAAATTATTTATTATACAAAAGATGTTTCGCTAAATTAGGGAGAAAAGAATGAGAAGAATTAGCACTTAAAATGTAAGGTTTTGGTTTAATCGAATTTGAGTTGTTGGAACTAAATAACAAACTGACATAAGTACACTGTATAAGTACTTAGGGCAGTGTATTTAAGTCATATTCCAATATTTTGCGTGTTCAACATGTATATGTAACACATGCCCTATATCGTAATATCATTTATTCACAAGATGAACAACATGAATACCTGATAAATGTTGATAAATTTGCCAAGTTTGGACTCGCTATTATAATTTAATACTATAGTAATAGCTGCAAGTGAAATTTAAGAACTATTCGTGCTGCGATTGCGACAGCTCCACCGCCACATATTTTTGCCTTATAACAATGTATAACAGTAATGTGCATAATGTGACTTAGTGTCGTAGACACCTTACATTACTTATCTTACAAAATGAACATTACATAATAGAATCTGACAATCTATGATTAATGACGAAAGGCAATTAACGTGGTTGTGGCGCATAAATGGAGTTCTAAATTTGCATGACGACATTTGACTGATTTTGCATGAGACTTCCAGGCTATGTAACATTATAAGTAACATATAGGTAGTATGTTTTACAGGTAGGCGCTAGAAAATAATACTTTATGCATGGTTGAGGTATAACTTCTTTCATATTGTAGCGGATATTAATAATTAAACATAACAAACATGTTTATGGACCACAATGTAAGAAAGAAGTTCTACATCAATATTATCTTATGATTATTTGTATTTAAGTTCTAGATAAAGTTACATATTTATGTTTAATTGGGAAGCGCAACATATCTATTAAGACACATTTTCGTTTAATGTCACATTCCGCTTGTGTCTTAAATATCTGTCTGTCTTTTAATTGAAACTATTTTCGTTATATCCCTTTTTCTTAATAATTTATTTCTTTGTCTACATTTTTTCTAATATTGTTGAAATAAACGTATCGGTAAACTTAAATTAAATTTGTTTTGTGTGAATCTAGCATGTGTGCTGTGATATTTGTATTCATGTAATGCAATACGGTGCGCGTTATATTCACGGGACTTAATATGTTTCTCTAACTCTCTAACTTCTTCTATTTAAGGTAATTGAATTATTATTTTGATCTATTATTGAGACTGAATACAATGTGACTGCTTGTGTCGTGTATAGTGTTTTAATAAATTATCCGGTAATTTATGGAAAGCCTGTACAAGTGTAAACGCCTGTATTTACTTTGAGAATAGAATATTAATTTAAAAATAAAGGAATTGCATCACGGAAGAACATAATATCTTTCATCAAATTACTAAGTACATGTTAGAATACACTATTGTTTTCACAATAAATGTATTGTTATACTTACTTGAATAAAAGAAAGTTAATAAACAATCATTCATAATATTCATAATTGACATAATGTAAAATAATATCTTCTATTTTTATAATGTTCCTAGAATTTGTTGCTTTCTTTCTATTAATGAAAGAAATAAGCAACGATAACAATATTTAATTTGCATTAATTTCATCTTGTAAATTTTTACATTTGTTCATTATTTGGTATTAGCTGAAAGCAAGATTTTTAGTAAATAAATATTTTCTAGTTGCAACAATTGTGTATGTTGTGTATTTTATAATGTAAGGTTAGAATTATAACTATTTATATGGGATTACATTTGCTTTTAAAGCTGTTTATAGTTCAATATGAATAATTACTTTTTATGGGAGTTATTAAATTGAGTGCAAAAGTACGCTACATTTAATGAGTGCAAAAGTACATGTAGCTTTTCCACTCGGTCCATATACATACATAACTTAGTAATAAAACAATGACTTACTCAGGTCACTATGGACCTCCTATGATTAAGGGCTGCGACATGGCCTTTATTAATACCAGTTCGATGCATTATAGAAAATAATTCTAGAAAATTACAGCAACATAATAAAGTTAAGAAATATTATTTAGTACGTAAAGATTAAAAGAGATTTGTGATATATTTTTGTTATTATTGTGATGTTAAAAGTCATAATACAATTATATTTAGAAGTAATTCGAGATGTTTCATTTTTTCCGAAAGCTTTAGTTTTTCGAAGTTTACATATTACGTTCCCCGGGTTTCTTGAATGGATAATCAATATAATCAAAGATATCTTCCTCTGATGATATTGGTACTGGTTCTCCAGGAACACCTTAAAACAAAACAGAAGTATTTTAAATACCTTATTTTTTCATAACATTAGATAACTTTTATCTATTAGATTTATCTGTTAGACACAATTATTAACAAATATGAATATTAAAATAAATTGATAGATATGAATACGATGTTAATATTGTTTAGAAAAATATTATTTTGTCAGCCATGTGTCTCACACACTCAATGGGTGTATTGTAGATAAGCATACTTTTATATAACATTACATCAATATAATTGAGTGCAGTAGCAAAAATACAGTTTTCGCATTACCAGTAACACCAATATGCCTCAAAGAGTATTCGTTTAACGTAAATCCTTTCTCAAGGGCGTGTGCGCGCATCTCCTTATTAAAGACATCGCTTCCAGTGAAGTAGAGCCGCGCGCAATGGTACTGATCGCACGGGATCAGTCTGATGTCGAGGCGACGTGCTGGATGATCAGTCGATAAACGACATACGCCCTGTTTAACAATAATGTAATTTCTCGTCCAATTAACACGTAAGGCTACGCCGATTACACAGCTGTATTTTATATACGTATTTTACATTATTTTACTCGTTTTATACACTTCAACCAGGGAGGTGTTCCGTTTCTCAAGGAAACTAGCAAAATGCATGAAATATTTTTATGGTCATAGCTATCTGGGTTCGCTAAATGCAAATGGCCGTAGTAAATGAACTAATCTAACTCAACTTGAACCCCTCTCGAAAAAAGAGACGTACCTCCCGGCCCAATACTAGACTACGACTAGGTTCCTACTACAACATAGTCAGCTATGCAAATATTCTTCTGTTTATGTAGCTACCATTCCATACAAACCATAAACTTAGTGTCTCCAATAGATATTGTATCAGTGACGACACCATTTAATTCAGCTACTAATTTCTTTAGCATTTGCTCTCCGTGTTTTTTCTTTTCTGAAGTATTCGTAAAAGTAGGATGCGTGACCAACATGTCAATATCACCACTTTCCAATTTTCCACGCCTGAAACATATATAAAGGCAATTATCTAAAGATGCTCGTCATTAAGAATTGTATAACTGCCACGACAGTTATATAAATACACTGCCAGTGCCAGCGCTAATCACTGCTGTTATTTGGCAGAAATTTCCCAATACTATTACATGGACTGCATGCTCATCTGCTACTGCAAACATAAAAAAAAATAAAACTCAATGAGTAAAACTATATAATGTATCGAGTGCAAATATTGTGATATTTACTCCAATATCAAAACTTTCTACAACTTTATAGCTATAGTTTAGAGTAAATATTAGGGTAATGGTAACTCAAAACCTCATGAGTATACGTAAGGTTCTGAGTGTTCTGACCTGTAGCTGCCACAAATTGTGATATCAAAATCAGTGTCGACATCAATTATGATCTTTCTGATCTTAGTTTCTATTTCTTCGATCTCAGCTCGAGGTATTTTCTTTTCAAAATCTTCATAGTACCTGTATTGCACATAAAATATGTTATAACTTTAATAAACATAAATAGTAATTTAAGCTTGCATTATATAAAATTTTATGCTAATTAAAGTATTAACGTACTTTAACCCTATAAGTTGATGATGATTCAATTTATTTTCATTCTTTTTCAAATCTTCTATTGTTTTTATACCATTTCTGACCAATTCTGCTGCTTTTACTGGTCCTATACCAGAAACTCGTGTCAATACTTGGATGGCTTGAGCATTTTCATCGTTATGAATATTTTCCAGTTTTTTAAGTTTGCCCGTATGCAGAAATTCATCTATCTTTAGTGCTATTTTTTTGCCTACCCCCTTTAGTTTTCTTGCCTCATCTCCAGATTTAATTCTTCTAGAGTGAGTTGATAATACACTTGCTGCCTTTTTATATGCATTGTATTTGTGAATATTGCGACTTACGTTTTTTTCATATTCTGCTAATTCTATTAAAAAATCACAAAAGTCAGTATTCATTATTTATTGCTTATAAGAAAATTTAAACGTTTTCTCACGCTTAATGATGATTTTATGAAAGGAAGCCTGCAAAAAAAGTGATATTATTTTCAATAAGTAAATGTGCATAAATTTCTGTAGTACAAAATGAAAGAAAAAAGTTCAATATCTAATATTTACCTAACTACTATTAAAAGAGCAATACCTATAAAATTTATGCTAAAATTAAAAGTCCAGAGTAGAAATAAAAATAAAGAAGTAGGTAAAATAGTATTATTCATTGCTTTGAACATTTCAACTATGACTGCATACAAATCATAGATCAAAATTGATAAAAACTCCGTTAAATTATTTTGCTTATTTGCTTATAAGTCCATGGCGGTTCCGGTCCAAGGTAATATTGGCTTACGCTACCATGTTTATCATGACTGATTCGTAACTTTGATGAGACTTCCATTGGAAAGCGATGCTTTTTTATAATTAGTGGCTGAGGCATATTTTATCCAGAGAAGAAAAGAAATTCTAAAGTAAATAATAAATTGAATACAATATAACTTTAAAATAATAATACGTACATAATTATATTAACTTTGTTTTGATATGAAGCAAGATTAGAAGAACAAGATATTATTTAAAATTGGCGGCTAACTCGTTTATGTTGGTAGTAAAAGTAGCAGTACAATCTCGATTGTCATTGGTTATATTTTGGGACAAGTGAAAATGACAACAATGACATTTTGGTAACCCTACGGCGTAAAATGTCAGGTTCTAGGAACTTTATTTCGAGGTTGTTTATTATTCTTTTATTATTTTTAACAATATTTACGTGAAGATCGATCAATGTGGTGTGTATTCAGTGCAATATTTGTCGTGACATGGTTTAAAGTGTGAGGGTCAACTGTAAGCAAATAACAACAATGGATATCGTAACTGACAAATTGTTTCAATATTTTGGACACCGCAAATTCAAAAGCGAACTTCAGGAACGGGCCGTACGAGCGATCACAAGAGGTATGTAGACTGTTAATTCTATGAATAATACGTAGGCCCAGACAAAAAAATAGGAGATAGTTATAAATATTTCTCACCTGTTTGAGCTGCTGAAGGCGACCATAATAACAGTGCTACCACAATTACAATAAAATTCAATTTTGAGCGGCAAAAACATTCTCTGTACGTCGTATAGATAATAATAAACTTTGCGCTAAACAAAATTCTAGATATTTTAGTATATAAACAGCACCATATTATTATCATCATCATAATAACTTTGGATGATAAATGACAAGTCTAGAAGATTTAGATTTATAGTCGAATATATTTACAATTTAGGGGTTTAACATTATTAGGAATTAGGAATATATTGGTACTTTGAAGTTACAATGAATGTCACAAAAAATAAGTTTTATTTTCAGGAGTTCATGATGTTTATGTCTCAATGCCCACTGGTTCAGGAAAATCACTATGTTTCCAATTACCAGCAATGTTGCAAGATCACAAGGTTGCTATTGTATTTTCTCCCCTACTGGCTCTTATCAAAGATCAAATAGATCACTTGACTAAGCACAAGATTCCTGCTGAATCAATTAATTCTAAGATGACATCAAAAGATCGTGAAAGAGTTATAAATGACCTGCACGCTATGAAACCAAATACCAGGTTTTTGTATGTCACTCCAGAACAAGCAGCAACTACAACTTTCAGGTCACTTATAGAACATCTTGTTAAATATAAGAAGGTATCATACATTGTTGTTGACGAAGCCCACTGTGTGAGTGAATGGGGTCATGACTTTCGGCCTGATTACTTGAAGTTGGGTGACCTGAGAGAAAAATTCAAAAGTATACCATGGGTAGCGCTTACAGCAACTGCAAGTACTGAAGTAGCAAAGGATATACTGTCTAATCTCAAATTACTACACCCAGTTGCACAGTATAAAACACCTAGTTTTAGAAAGAATTTATTTTATGATGTTGTTTATCAAAACTGTATACAAGATGAAATTGGTGATCTACTAGAGTTCCTGAAGAAAAGTTTAAAAGAAGATGATAATGTTAAGCCAGTAAGTAGTGAAAATATTAAGGTTATTTTGTAAAATGAACTAGATATCATAAAATACTCATAACATTGATTTTTTCAGAAAGATAAAAATGCTGTTATAGTGTATTGCAGAACTCGAGAACAAACTGAAGAACTTGCCAACATGTTAACCAAAAGAGGTTTAAAGTCATTAGCATATCATGGAGGTATGTTGATTGATTTGCTTTGTTATCATTAAGATTTTTATCGTTATGTAAGGCCATATCTCACATAAATTTTATTGTTCTGTCGTTTGTTACGATTTGAGTTCATTAACACTAATTTGTTCAATTGTAATCAATAATTTGTTAATAGTAATGATAAGTGAGCCATATGGACATCTAAATCAGGAGTTCAACATAATGTACTTTGGATCAAGATTCAAGATTGCTATAAGTTTAAGATTAATGACACTATAAGACTAAGACTAATCGCTGCTCCCCAAGTATTAACTTGGCAGCGGACGACCCTAGGCCTAAGACCTTATAGCAATATATTGTTCAGTTTGCTTTAAATCTATACAACATTAAAGTGAGGTTAATTAGGTAAAGTAAGACTAATATTTCTTTATAAATAATGTTTTCAGGCTTAAAGTCTTCCGAGCGCATATCAGTCCAGGAGCAGTGGTCGAATGGCGAGTGTCCTTGTGTATGCGCCACCGTATCGTTCGGCATGGGCGTGGACAAAGCTACCGTACGCGCTGTGGCGCACTGGGGCCTACCACAGAACGTTGCTGCTTATTACCAGGTTACTATCGAGTCTGACGTCACTTATTTGATTATATTTTACTTTCTAGTTACACATATACTGTACATGGAATAGATGTAATGAATAGTTATATTATGAGTATAAAAATGTATTACAAGTTTAGTATACTTTTGTAATCTTGATGTCAACTGTCCTTGTGTAGTTAAGAAGTAGATATTCTAGGATTGAAGATTTAATCGAAATATGGTTAAATAATTCTTATATTACAATTTCATATATTATAATTGCTTATGTTTGTCTTGTCCCATCTTCTAGTTCTAGTACTCATTGTTGTTTAATTCTAAGCTTTTGTGTTACATGTTGTAAGTGAATAATTTGGATTTGTAACAGGAATCTGGTAGAGCTGGACGAGACGGTAAGCCGGCATTCTGTCGCATTTATTATTGCCGGAGCGAGCGCAACGCCGTAGACTTCCTGCTGAAGGGAGAGCTAGCGCGCGCAAAAACGCCCGAGCAGAAACAGCGGTGTAAAAATTCGTACAAGAGCTTCGAGATAATGGTCAAATACTGCGAGGAAGTCAAGTAAATCATTATATATATATGTTACAATTTAATTATTATGTTCTATACCTATACAGTAGATTTGCAGTAATCCGACAGTCATTTTGTCAACAAATTTGTTTGACTGTAACAGAGTATTGTTTCCGACCACTCATAGTAATGTAAACCCGTTTCATAATGATGTGTTCTGTGGAAAAAATGGTCCATATTACCATAGGGACTAATGTACCTTGATTTTTATAGAACTCATGAATATAGTAATTGTGTTTTTTTGTAAATTTCTAAGAAAATTGTTGACAAATAACATTGGTAATTTAATTATCAGAGTCTGACTGTGATTCTCTTATCTATCTGTATAACAATTCTCCTAAACAACATAACCACTTATATGCACATTACCAGATCAGATACCAGTATAGACGTATTTCATTCACCACCTGCTGTATTTCGTAGAGCAGCCAGTAAGTATGTCCAAGACTTATTTTGTAGGAAAACTAATTAAATGCTTTAGGTTAAGAAAATCTGTAATGTTTAGTTAGTATTTTGATGTATATTATTATAAATAAATAAATTACTCGGTATGCAGATGTCGTCACAAGACATTCGCGGACTACTTCGGCGAGGAGGCTCCGCGGTGCGCGCAGCGTTGCGACGCGTGCACCGACGAGCGCGCCGTGCGTCGAGCGCTCGAACAACATCTCCGTCGTGCGATGTCCGCGCGACTCGAGCGAGCTGGCTTCATCGCGCATGAGGACTCATCGGATCTGTATGGACACGGACGCGTTGGACAGAAGAAGTAAGCACTTATACTTAGCGCAGCCAGCATACAGACATCAAAACAATGATCATCGCTTTTTTGTGATGAGTGGGCTCAAAAATTTAAAATCTTCCATGTATTTAGGTCGAATACAGTATTTTTTTTGATAAAACTTAAGCTCAGCTAAGCCAAAACATAGGCCACTAAAACGAACATAAGCCACTTTTATTTATTTAAGCAGTTATCAGGTCGCTACTATAATTTAATATCTACAAATTAGTCACTTACAATGCCAATTTATATGTACTTTGTGGCTGTATTAGCTAATTATGCCAACACTCAATGTCATTTAATTAAAACTCAAATCTATCACCTTGACAGGGAAGCAGAATCGTATTATGGCGACAATAGCGACGGCTCAGATGGAGAAGATAGTCGACGCCGCGTAGCTGAAGAGACGAAATCACTTATCATGAAAGAGTTCGCAAACAGAAAGAAAAGTATAGAGAAGGATAGAAAACAAAATGATGATAGTGTGTCCGCCAAATACTCTAAATGCAAAGCTGCTGAGAGCACAGGAACTAAGGTACATTGGCATTCACATACATTGGCTTGTGTATTTAAAAAAAAATACTTTATGAATGTATGTTACATATTATGGTATTATATTTTCATTCAGTGTTATTTACAACTTAAGTTATTATTGAATACTATATAAATAGTATCAATTATTTATAGGTAAATGGACTAACTGTAGCTAGTCGAGAAAGTTACATGTCATTGCTTACGGATGCTTTGAAGAACAATTTGGAAAGTATGAAGGGGCTAGATGACCCTGATAAGCCTCTATCTCGTAATGATCTTGAGCAGTGTGCTAGAGAATTAGAATATGAGGCGTTTTCAAGCAGTACCGTAATCAGTTTGTACAGACGCGCAATGACAAAATTGGTAAGTTTAGAAAAACAAATAATAGCATAATTATGTTTTATGGTAATTGAACGTATTTTAAAAATTAATAGTGTTTTTTTAACAGATTACATCAGTAAAGGCTTGCAAGGATGGTTTATACCCCCAACTAAAGTCATTTGAGCCACAAAAACAAGGAACTCTTGCAGAATTTGTTAAAGAGTTTGAGCGCAGTAAACAAGATAATCGATCTCACCATGGTTTCATTACTGCCTCTCAATTAGAGAAAGGTAAGTGACATACCATAGGATCTTGCACAAAAATATCTGTCATTGACTAGTGTTAAATTCAAATAATTGTGTATTATTGTTTTTAGGAAATATTGGGGAAAATGATTCGAGGCCATTATCTAAAGCAGACAAAGAAGCCAAAAGAAAAGCTAATTCTTTTAAAAAGGATTCATTGACACAAACTAAGCTGCAGACCTTTTTTACGTCAACAGAATCCCATGATTCTTCATTTTCTGATATAGATCTGAGCGACGATGACATGGGTCTGGTAATAGATGAAAATGTGGGTAATCACAATGATACTACAGTCAAAATTGACGAGATAAGTAATGTAGCTGGAAACAGTGACGACACAACGTTAAAAATTGAAGAGCTTGATGAATCTAAGAATGATTTTAAATTATCTAATAATGAAAAAACTTTCGTAATAAATATCACATTGCAAGGAGTACCTAGTCGTGAAATAAATACATGCAAAAGTGAAGATAAGAAATCAAACGAAAAAATAGTTAACAAGGAAAACTCAAAATCTCCTGAAAAAGTGAAACCTACTGCAAAAAGAAAAATCATGGCTCTTTTTGGCGAGTCATCAGATAGTGAAATAGATTCCCAGCAGGCTAAAAAACCTAGAGTATCAAAACACAAAAGTAAACATCACAAATCAGACAAAAACAAAAAAGAAAAAGTAAAACATACTAAAGACAAAGATAAATCTGAGCATAAAAAGTCTACAGTATCAGTTTCGGATACTGATCCTGAAAAGGAACAAATGAGTAATGTTACATCTCCTTCTATTAACAAAACAGACACAGAGAATCTCACTAAGTCACCTAAGATACTTGATAACTCATCCAATTTAATTGATGAAGGAAATGATGTGGATTCAAAGGATGCAGAGGATATAAATTCTATTGAAAAAGACCAGAATGAAAAAACTGAAACAACATCACCCATAATCCAAAATGACCCCAATGACAAAAATTTGGACAAAGCACTAAAATTAAGTTTAGAAGCAGATAAAGTGTTACAACAACTAAAACAATTTTCAGAGATGCCTCCCGAGCCACTAGCTGTTGACACTAAAGTGGAACCCACATCAAGTGTAGTTGAGCCTGTTGAAAATACAAGTAAATCTCCTACGAGATCATCTAAGGAGACCAAACATGCCCTTAAAGTGCATCACAAAGAAAAAATAAAAGAAAAACATACTGATGTTACAGAGAAACATAAACATCACAGTCACAGAACGAAAGATAAACCATCAAGTGAGCCAATAAAAAATATATTAGGAGCAGATAAATTAAAACACAAGTCACCAACAAAAGAGTTGAAACTTAAATCTCCAACCGAGAAATTAAAACAAAAATCCCCATCAGAGAAATTAAAGCAAAAGTCACCATCAGATAAATTAAAAATAAGATTGCCCACGGAAAAATCAAAACAGAAGTCTTTAACTGAAGTATCAGCGCATAAGAAAGAAGCTAAATGCAAAGAATCCCGCTCGGAGAAAGTGGACGTAGCAGGGCTTGTTGTTAAGTTGTTAATGCCTTATTATAAGAAGAAGAAAATTAGTACTAGAGATCTATTTAAGATTACCGCTAGACATATTGTTCATCAACTGTTAGCCATTCAAGTTACTGGTAGGTAAAAGTAAAAGTTAACTATAATTTTAACTGTTATGGTCACAGTTTCTAGATTCTTGAATAACTTTATTTTTATTTTCAGATGAATCTGCAATTAACCTGTTACTGAAGAAAACTTTCAGCAAAGAAGTTAAAATTGAAACAGAGAGTGACTTAACAGAGAAGTTGAATTTAAGTAATGAAATGTAATTTATTACTATGATATGCATCTATTTATTAAATATTAATGATATTCTTGTATTCTGTTAATAATAAAAGTGTTATTTTTACAGTGGTTGTTTTGTGCCTTAATAAATCAAATATGTAAGTTCACATGTTATCCTAATTTTATTATTATAAATGCGAATGTGAGATTGTAACGCCTTCATGCCTTAACTACTCGAGTGTCATAATAATATAAAATTTAGCAAACAAGGCCCCGGGTACAGAAAAGGGCATAGGGTTTGCATCCCGAAAAAAGATACCACTCTCGAGGAATACAAAAATATTTTTTGCACCTACAATGTACTTGCTTTCATACTTACGACTACTTGATATAAGTTAACTGCATTTGCATTGTACCTGAAGCATACAATGCTAACTACTTTTTACTGTATGCGAATGTTATGCATGTACACATCAGCACAAGCGAAACCATGAGTAAAAACGTTATATGTAGTTAAAATCTCTCGAGGAACCTTTGAAACCAGAAGAAGCATCGTTTAATTCTGCTAATAAGGGTATTTTTTTATATGGTTAGTCTTAGCGAAAATAAATAAATTTTTAGTGTGAAGTGAATTCTTTATTGTGTAAAAGTATATCAAGTAAAACTTAGACCACATTTATGATAAAATTTGATGTGTCGTTTACACATTTCATACAATAAAACAATGTTAGCCATTTTTGCATTTATCATTATATTTACACCCACCATAATAATATAATATATATTTTTTGTAAATAAAATTCGATAGTTATAAAATATTATAAGTCGTTACGACTTATTTTAATAATTTGCTTAAAGATAATGGATTATGTAGACATAATTACAGTGAAACGTAGTTAAGTGAGACTTAAAGGGACCTGCAAGTTCGTCTCACATAGAGGTCCACTTACCAAGCGTCCAATGCTTCAATCCATATAATGCACAAATTGCTGCTTCATAAATTAAGAATAAGGAGTCTACACGCGAAATCTTGTGCAATGTTTTCTCAGTTACAGAGGTCAATGCATGTAAAATTCCCTCGCTGTCTCAGTTACAGAGGTAGCTATGAAGATAAAATCGAAAGAACGAATCCCAGTTTTAAAGGTTGGCTTTATCCCACTAACAAAGGTAATTCAGTGCTATAGTTTAGGGACCCCAACGTAAGTTCTAGTTATAGGGGTTTCTCACTTAACCAGGTTTCACTTTATAAGATATAATATGATGTGTTTAAAGTACACATTGAAATATTCTTAAATTATACCCTACATATTGCTTTTGAACAATATGATTTAGATGCCGCAATAGAAATGTGGATACTTAAATATACAGAATCGTTACACGATGCCGTACAGACTATGCTGTGCGCGTTTACAATTTTATCGAACAATACAATAATAACGTTGCAAACAGTTTCGTCAGCAGGTAGGAACATACTTCTATAAACAATATTGTCCAAAATTCGGACACCCATGCTGGACTTCGGGTCCAAAATATAATAATTGATTAACTGTTTTGACTGTGAAGGAAACATATAAAATCTAAATACACAAGATTTCCATAATTTTACATTATGCGCATGAAATTTACAACGTAACATTTCTCCACTCATTTTCAGACTCACAACCAGCGCAGGGTTACAGATGTTTGAACACATACAGTTAGTTAACTTAGTTTTGAGGTTTCAGTATGAGAAAGCTTTAGAGTACTATCGTTAGCTTGTAAAAGTAGCGACTTAAATTAACAAAAAAAATCTTGAAATCATTTATTTGATCTGAAAAAAGTACGCGGTCCATCTGATGGTAAGTGGTCAATACTGCCACTGCTTCTGCTGTGCTCGCTTCATATTGAGCGTTCTACTTGAAGTCTTGCCACACTTGGAGACTAAGATGATCGCGTAATATATAATTCGGACGTAAGTTAGTCTGGCAATTGATAAAATGCTCATTTTCTATTTGTTATTAATATTACGTTTATTTATTTAAACAAGTAATTCTGACGTAAGTTAGTCAGGTAATTGATAAAATGCTCATTTCCTATTTGTTATTAATATTCCGTTTATTTATGTTTAAAAACAAGTAGCTACTTTGACAGCTTTCATCGAAAACTCATACTTAAAGCCTCAGTACTGGCACCGTCTCGACGTCACTATATCCGTAGCGCGCGTTTCCTCGGCTCGTGCGCGTGCGCCGGCCGCGGCCGCTTGCGCGGCGCGCGCGGCGTGTCGGGCTCGGGCGGCGCGGATGACGTCACCAGGTTGCGCGCGTTCCCGAACGACGGCTCCAGCCCGATCGTCGCCTGGAACTGCTGCACGCGCTCCACCAACTCCTCGTCGTTCTCTATCAGCTCCTCGATCTGTTGGTAACCAGTTGAGCTGATTAAATTAAATGCAACTTAACGATATTAAGTTCAACAATACAAAAGAATTTACATGTAAGTCTAAGCTTGATCTAACGATAATTTCCAATGTCCACATGGCGATAAGGGTTACTACTTATCAATCACAACAAAAAATAATCTACATATTACTATGTAAGATAGAACATGCTACTTTGGGTTATATCAGGATTAAGATAAGCAGCACCAAATAAGGCCGACTTGTAACCGAGTGAATGAAAAACCTCAAGTAAGTAAGGCATTATTGGGTTGTCCCTACAGACAATCAATCACTGTAACTATTAGCAACCCCCCATTATGACAGACTTATCGGAGGCGTCCCATCTCAGTCCACAGGGGTAGCAACACATCTGTGGTCAACCCTAGGTATGACCGTGATCATATCCGGGGTTGATTACAAATGTTCATGGGCGGTAGCGGCCCCTTACCAACAGGTGGACTGCAAGCTCGTTCGCTACTAACATGTTATAAAAAAAAAAAAAAAAAAACAAAAAATGATGGACGAAAAAAATGATAGACTGATTAAAATAACCTAAAGCTATCATATCATTTTTTATCGTCTATCCCTCAACCTATCGTCGTATTTCAACCTAAAGCTATTTAGGTTATTTCCATCAATTTTTCGACATGTACTAGCAATCCACAAACGTCAAGAGCGCACCTCATGGCGGTAGTCGTTGAGCAGGTCGGTGGCGAGGCGCACGAGGTAGGCGGCGAGCTGGCCGCCGCGCGCGCCCAGCCGCGCGTACAGCCGCAGCACGCCCGGGACCACCACCTCCGCTACTGTGCGCTTCATTTTCTGTTCACATACCAGTAAATTACATTTTCTGTTAACATAAATGTCATTTTCTGTTAACATAAATAACATTTATAGCACGTTGTGACTTAAGTCCGCACTTTTCGCACGCCTTTCCGCGTGCGAGCGGAC
>DWPV01003172.1:0-15681 GCA_018251915.1 Urbanus proteus proteus | reverse complement strand
TCATATGCATTGAGTAAAAAAATGTTATTTTGAAATCACAAACAGACACTTCAATTTTATTTATTTGTATAGATTTTGTCGTAATATTAATATGACAAGTCTACCAATTCGCACTTGGCCAGCGCGGTGGACTAAGGCCTAAAATCCCTCTCACTAAGAGACCCGTGCCCAGCAGTGGGACAATAATGGGTTGTTGAGGATGATGATGATTATGATATGACATACATACAATATTTGTTTTTAAGTAAAACCAGGCTTTTTAATATTTAAGTTGAAGTACGAGATTACTGTTCTAATATTAAAATCCTAACAATTGCCGGACTCCGTTGACTTTGTCCGGGCACGAATTCAAAAATCCACCTTCAAAAATTCAGTGTCCACCTTTATCCGGATTCCTGGCAACCCTACTTCCGAACTCAGTCGTGTAACCCCATTTCACTCGCAATGACCTGTATTAAGTAGGTCTTAAAGCTCGTAATTCGATGTACAATGAGATTATTACATTTGTTTGGTATTGGACAAGAAAATACGCGATAAGATAATTAGTTTGAATGTCTGATTAGTTATAGCGTGATTCGAAACTTCTTTTGTATTCACAGTGTTTTTGTGTCAAACTTGTTTATAAAGTTAAATTACGAACCTAGTTTGTTAATTAGCTAAAACAGTGCATATATTATGCACTGAAATAAAGAAACATGCTTGAATTATAAAAAATACTATTTAAAGCAGTAAACGGGAAGTATATAAATAGAAAAACCGGTCTCTTGATTAATTTTTTGTAAGTTTTTGTAAAAGTAGATAGGTACAATCGAAATGTTGGAAATAAAGTGTGGTAGGCTATGTGGGAAATATAATAAGTCTGAAAAAGAGTTGTGTAATAAATATATTTGGCTGAAACAATATATTTTGATTTTTGAATAAGTTAGAAAAAAACGCATAAAAATCATAATGTAGGTACGTTTTTCTTTAATCAAGGCAATCAAAGGCATCCTATATTATTGTCATTATTATTAAATCGATGCCTATAACGTCAGATAACTCGTATGATCTCATGAAATAATCAATGGTTGGTATTATACTGGTACATATGTCGAAGGTTTTGGCTTAAAGGGCATGCAAGTCAGGACAATACAGACCGCAAAGCTTATAAAGATTCAAATTAAATATAATATCATCATAATATGTAATAACATTCATAATAAGTCCAGATAGAATTAGCGTCCTATCTTAGGTTGGCTACAGATGAATTGCTACCCCTGAGAAGTAAGTTGGAATTTAGAACAAAAGTGGCAGAACTCTATGTAGTATCGCTCCAGCGGCACCACCGCCACACCCATTTCGCCTTATAACAACAGTGTTCAGCACTGCTGTGTGTCGGTCTGAAGGGTGTGGTTAGGGAGATATACTTATCCGAGGCGTTCCAGCTCAGTCCTCAGGGGTAGCAATGCATCTTTGGTCAACTTCAGGTAGGATCTTAATCTTATCTGGGGTTAATTACAGATGTCCATGAGCGGCAGTTGCCATTTACCATCAGGTGGGCTGCATGATCGTTTGCTACTCGTTCGATCATATTAAAAAAAAGAAAACCATTCGTAGGTACATGAGTATCTCTACCACGCTCGAAAACCGTTTGCTGTTGTTTTACTACTTTTAAAATATACGGCAAATTAGGGATAAATTTACGACAAAATAATATTTATTTGAACTTAATTTGTAATCAACCGATACATGTGAGCTTACCTTGAGCGGATATCAGATAGATATTAAGTATCCACTTAAGGTTAAAGTCAATATCGTTGGAACTCCTGGAAAACGATTCGATCGGAAACATTCATTATCAAGTCACGTCTTATTCAAATGTTATTGTACAATTTATAGATACCGCCACAATGTGTGTGGTCCTAGGATATAAATGAAAAAGCTTGGATTGTCTGTCTGTAGTTATAAAATTTAATATCCTTACCTGATCTTTACGCATTTTATCCCAATTTACATAATAGTGCAGAAAAATGCCATGTTCGCTTGTGATCGTGATCCAAATAAGAAGAAATTTTTATGAATAGCTAGGAGATAAAAACATAAGACCTTAGGTGAATCTTGCCTTCAAAACTTCGAGACAAGTAAAATTAAAAAAAGTCCAATTAAAATCTTGGGCATTTAGAGGATTGCAAATGGACTTACTTTGTATAGGTAATTTCTTATTTCGTTCTGTTATTACCTTAGATACGTTGAGGTTAGTTGACGTTAGCAAATTTGAAACGAAACGAAAAGTTGAAGGCGTTTTTTTTTGTATAATAATAAAACATTTTTTACTTATAATTACTTGGTAACAAATTATATAACAAATGAAAGGTAGGTAATGATGGCATATTTAATTTATCGACTCAACAGATAGCTTACTACGGTTTCATTGATATTTTGATTTTACGGAGGCACTTTATACAGACATAACTTAATTATGTAGTGAATAGATCAGTTCAAACCTTGCCAAAAATATTTAATTAGGACGTTGACTAATCGTTACCTATGTGTATGTTATATGTAACCAACTTAACATATATCTTAGAGGACCCCGTTAGTTATTTGGATAGTTTTTAAGTTTATTGCGCAATGTTTAAATTAAAAAGTTGTTTCATATTCTACAATATGTATAGTGGAAATGATGAATGTTATAATAGGTTATGAGACGTAGCGTCGTTCGAACACGAATGGCGGTGACTCACGCGATACAATAATCAATTTGCCACTCAAAAACTATTCTGCTACTCTACACTACACGTTATAAAGCTGTTAATCGCGTGATATTTACTTTGATAGTGTATAATTAAATTGGTTTTATCTATAAATTGTAATTTGTATCGCTTGACCCGTTAGCCTCCCCAAGTGTCGAGTTGACATATATAATATGGCCAAACTAATTGCAAATTAATTAGATCGTATTTTCTGTAACGACGTGGGAAAGTCAGTTTGCGGTCAAGACCCTAAGCTTATAACTACTTAACAGTAATTTAGTATGATTATTCGATGTTAGAACAGTTCTGATACTAAGTAAAATATTTCTGTAAAGTTATTGTATTTTACATAATATGACTGTTATTAAAGTTAGTTTAGTTTACATGATACTGTGACTGACATGACTGACATGAGACAGTGAAATAGATGCAAGGCCTTCAATAATTTGTTTTCAAAAACATAAGTATATTAAATGAACACCTGACCACCTACCTACTAATATGTACGGCATCCAAACTTAATAAATCAAGGAAACATTTCAAATTTCCTTATTTGTTTTCCTGTAATAATACACTATATTCAAAGCATATTATTACTACTAAGTAATTCTCGATGCATAGATGGGTGTCAAGTGTTAGACAGACGAGTGGATTTTTTTGTTGCAGGAAAAACATTTAAAACGAACATTTAGGAGAGATCTCGAAATTTTTACAAAGTGTGTATCTCTATGGCATTCATAATAACAAATAGGAAAAAAAACAGAAACTGCATCGATTATTTCGTAAAACTTATCGCCTTTTGTTTGTATGAGGATATGTGTATATGTTAGGTACTCAGACTTTAGACTTTTATATAGACACAAATTTAAACAAATTATCTTTTTAAATATATTCCTCTAAAAATACAGGTATTTTAACTTATAAGTTATTTTAAATTGTAATTTTTTTTAAGAAGTAAATTTATTTAATTTAAAAATTATTTGTGTCGTGTCTCCGCCATTTTATAAAAAACCACGGATGTACTATAAATCTCGCCGCATCTGCTTCCTGCATTATTTTATATTTATGAACATTAATCACTCGTCGAGGTTAAAAATAGACGAATAGTGTTTACAATGCGCTCAAGGTGATGAGGCTGTACATAAGTATAATACATGTACTTTGAATGCTCACTTGAACGTTAGGTTACGTCAGAGTAAAGCCTCATGTTTTGATTTAAAGTCGAACAGATAGCATAGAATAATAATTGTATACAGGGCCGTCTTTACCCGTTAAGGACCCTTGGGCGCACAAGGGTAGTGGGGCCCCATTTGACCTTAGCAGACCATTATTTAGTTTGATTTTATTAGTTACAAATAATTCAAATTCTGCTTTGCCTTATTAAAACTACACTGAAAATTTATAAGCGCCTGTTCCGTCACTGCTTGCTGCTGCGCGTCAATTGATCAGTGATTTGTCCTAACTTAGGAGGCCCCCTCGATCGCGGGGCCCTGGGCAAGTGTCCATTGTGCCCAGTGGAAAAGAGGGGCCTGATTATATAAGTAGTACAACTACTACAACCTACTGCCTACGTTTTATTGTTTAGTAGTAGACTAATAGTAAGAAAGAGAAGTAATATCTACTATAAAAATCTGGATGTTTAATTTAATTACATTTGGTGAGGAAATGCCACGCAAAAATACTGAAGGGTCTACGAATTATGGAGTGTAGAGTCTCTCTCTAGCTCTCTACACTCATCTACATCTTTGATTATACGGATAATATTTAATTATATGTATTGGACTGTCAAATTTAATTAATTTTAATGCGCTTGTAGCGTTCGTTTCATCAAAAATTTAGATTTCTTTTTTTCTTCTATGGGTTTTGCAATAAATAAAAATCTTTAGAAGCTAAGATTAATATTAATAAAATAAGTATTTATTTTAATTTTAATAGCAATTACAGTAAGTACTTACTTCATATTATATTTAAGTGATTAATTTGCGCTTATTCAATGTCCTTCTTTTTGCTCGAAGCTTTATCGGGCAAAAAGTAAACATACGAATGTTTTTGTTCCAATGTTTTGACTCGAGCATTTTAATTTAATTAACGTTTCCTTTACTAGGACAAGCTAAGTGGTGTTGTCTTAAGTAATATTGTATGTCAGTCATTATTTTCAGCATTAGCATTCTAACATTGGAGTCCATTGTCTCAAAATATCAGGATGGGAGTATTTTTTCCCCCATTGTGTTGTTTTCTTGTTTGCATAAAAACCTTCGTCAAAATATCGTAAAACCTGCACAGAATAAGCGATGTCTGAATTTGAATATAATGACCTTAGTTCGTGAAATGTGTGGTTTAGAGTTTTGAAAATCACGCTAATTTACACAACACTGCTTTGAACAATAGCAAACAGTATCCATGGATCAATGTTGTATAGAAATGTCATTTATAAATAGTCTTTTTCCTCAAATATTCGATAAAGGAAACCAAATGTTTTTTCGAAATAAGATCTTTTCGTCACGATGCCACGGAAATACTATAATAAAGTAAATAAAAATACCGCTCTAAAATACTAAATTACTTTTAAGCTTGTACTAATAAAGCTTGTAATAGCTTCATAAATTAAGTTTCATAGACATTACTGACATATGTATTTTTTCTATGACCTATACCTACCGTAATTAAATTCTTGGAAACGGCAAAATTGATTTATATGATTTCCCTAAAATATTTTGCAACCATAATATGGTTTATATAATTATAACCATAATATGGTTTTTATAATTATATTTCCAATCGAGAGCAAGATTGCGAAGTATATAAATATGTATAACTTTGTGTATATTTGCACTTTATAGATCAGGCTGAGAAATGCATTTAAAAAGCCATTTTAATTGGCTTGAACTTTGGAAAAAGCGGTATATGTATTGAAATATCAAAGCCTACATACCATACATAGGTCACGCCACGCCATAACTTTCCAGCAAAGTAAAATGTTTACGTAAATGTAAAATGTTTTCGGAACGTGACATATTAAATGTCATTTTCGTGTTATATACGTTCCGTTAGAATCAGGGACTCTTATAACTTATATTGTAATAAAGTTTACAGGTGAGTGTGTAGCCAGCTAATGACTTGGAAAGGAGTTGATATATGAAGTGTATGTATGTATGTGATTACGCAATCCTAAAAGGAGGAGAAGAGAGGAGGAGTCTGCTTCTTTCGGTCCGGACACAACAAGCTTTCATTTTATACTCACATCATGAGGGTGGTAAAATAACTAGTCCGCATTTTGAGGCGTCCAATATACCTAATTATTGGATTCAGAATGACGTCATTAAACTAACCATTCAGACCAAACGTGCATGAAAGTTAACTGACTTAATATTTAGTTGACTTTGACCCTCACATACCCACTAGCGAATTATTATGGGTTTAATAAAAGCTTATAAAACTATTATAAAAAAGACTGCGCACTGCAACATTAGTAGTTTGAAAAATAACGCTTCTAGTACTTTGGATCTGTGTCAGGGTGTTACATAGCACACAATGGTAAGTAGCATCGAGGATACACGCTAATGGCGAGCTAAATTCGAACCCACGATCGCAAGCACAAAGCGAGCATTTTGTTATTTGTTACAATTATTTTATTATTTTTACATGTTGACGTTTTTTGATCGTGTTTATCAAAATCGAATCGCAAAATCGCACAATGATCGCTTAGCAAGAAACACGTGAGAAAATTGCAAACATGAAAGGCCCTTGTTTCTTCTTTAAAATAATAACTCTTTCTAGTCATAATAACTATTCCTACTTTTATAGCGCTCAAAAAGGATATCTTTATGTGTCGTATCGCGGGAATCGTGACTCTCGTGAGTGCCATGGGTAGTGGATGAACAAAGTCGAATATATAAATTACAAACACACCGATCAAAAGAAGTATTACTAAGTCAATCACGTTGTCTGTAAACTTCAAATTCCATAGTGCATTATTCTGTTATGATACCGTTATCGTGACAATTACCCTCTTAATACGCATAACTTCATACCTTCGATACCGCACTAAACATGTAGCAAGTTCTCAATGAACGGCACGATTACGAGAACAGACTTGTCGCGCGAACCCTGAGAGCCAGATTTCTCGGAAGCTGACTCACTCTACGTCTACGCACAGGTGCAAGCCAAAAGTACCCAACCCTCGGTCTATTTTTTCACACGCAATAGCATTGACAGATACTTAGTATTGCAAGAAAGTATTAGGCTAATTCTAAGAAATATTTGTTTTGTTTTCTCTTCATTGTTTAGTCCAATAGGTATTCAAACGTTAACAGCACAGCGTTTATCTCTAAATTGAGCGTAATTAATTTCAACTAATTCAATACAAAATATTTATTTTATTGTCGAACTAAGTGTATCGGATTTTCCGCAGGAAAAAAATAACAATTCTACTATTTTCCTTAACACTGCTCGAATTCGTGGAAGTATGACTAATATTCCTCGAAGTCGGAGAAACTGTACGAACTTCGTTCGCTACTATTAACGTAAATCCTGGTAGCCATGAGATCAAGCTATATTTATAAAGAAAACTTTGCAATTTATTGTTTTATAGAGTAAAAAATGTTATAACATTATCTCTATAATAATGAGGCTACAGTATAAATTAATCTAACTCAAAATGACATTATGAAATGAACTTGATGTAATTGTTGTAATTATGCTGATTATGCCTGAGCGCTAACTTTTTTTTCACATTTAATTGTTTTACATTTATATAACATATAAAAGTAACTAACGAATATGCAGTCCTCCTGATGGTAAGTGGTCACGTGGGCCACTTCGATCGTAGACATCTCAACAACAATCAACCCTAAATAGGATTGGAGCTAGACGGCCTGAGGACTAACTAGGATCCCCTCTTACATTTGACTCTACTACCACACACTTCAAAGCAGTAGCCTCCGAAATCAAATAACGAAGAGTACTATCGCCTTTATAATTATTAAGTTACGAAAGTAACGCTGTGCTTACATATATTTGCACTTTATATAACCGATAATCGACATACAAAACGAGCGTAACATGAGCGTAACGAACAATATAAAGCAATCTATTTTAATAATGCCCTTCGCTTATAAATCTAAGTATTGTTATAGTAGGCGTACAATGCATTCGCAAATTTCTTCCTGCTCGCTCGCCGCTAGCTTGCTGTAGAAGGTTATCTGCTAATATCAAATGCTGTGCCACTTTCAAATCTAATGTCAAGACTTGGAGCGGATATTCTTTCAGTGCATGTCATGAAAGATAGAGACAACTGAAACTGATACGTGGGCGAATCGAAGCGACTAACAGTACGAACAGCTGTGCCTACTTAACGACAGTGCTTGCTAGTCGTTGAGACACGTTAATTTTGTTTATCGGGAAGGATTTTTTTAACTTTTAAACATGACTCTTTAATTGTTGACAACAACAAATAAAATTACCTACAGGTTTCTTAGTGGTAAGAATACGATTAGGTACTTATTTCTATGAGTTTGTTTAGCGACAGCGGTTCCTATGATAATCTGCTCCTATGCCACTTCCTTTTCTTTCTCACTTTTCCGTGGTGCATATAATATTATTATTAGTATTATAAAGTGGTTGTAGCTTATTCGCACAGCTGTCTATTAATATCATTTTGCGTTGTATTTATGTGTCGGAGGAATTTTGTTTAAGTAATAAACAAAAATGCCGCTCACCCAATTTTAATAGTCATTGTTTGTGACAAGCCCAAAATAGGAAAGAAATGTAAACATGTCATGAAAAATGTCGTAATGAAACCTAAATACCATTAATGTCGATGATAAGTACTTATTATAAGTAGGTACATAATATATCAATGCATTTTTATTTTTGGTGCGATATATACGAATGCTATCGCAATTTTCATAGGGAATTTCATAAGATACCTACTGAGGTGAAAGTCATATCATATTGTTTACTAGTTAATCCCCGCGGTTACACCAGCGTTTAAAAAGTAATAAGGGACACATAACATAAATCCCGCTTTCCTGCGAGGGGGCCCGCATGCGCGTGGAGCGCGCGCTAATGCTTTTTCAAAAATTAAAGTAGCCTATATTACGCCTTCGACTTTCAGCTATCTTTCAGTGAAAGTCCCGTCGAAATCGGTCCAGCCATTTAGGAGATTACCTCAGCCAAACATAGAGACAGACAGACAGACAGACAGACATTTTTTTTTAAATTGCATTTTGTCATAGATATCGTGTATACTTTCATATGCGTTAAATACGCACGTAGAATCTACCTACATATTTTTGTCCATAATGATAGTGTTAGATGTTGCTGTTCTGGTTTAAAAGGTATGGTAAGGAAAAAGGAAGATATAGTTATCTGAGGCGTTCCATTTCAGTAGCTCAGTTGTACCAAAACATTTGTGGCCAACCTCGAGTTAGACTCGGACTTTACCTGGGGCTCATTACAGAAGCCTCTTATATATTATTCTTATTCTGGCTGTCCGAAGGTTGACTGGCAGAGAATGCTTGTAGCATAAAGTCCGCCTTTGTTCCTACACCATTTAAAGCACATAAAGAATAAATAAAATAAATATTATTGATAGACGTAGGCTTCCTTAAACATGATGAGCGATATCAGGTTGGTACGTAGATTGTGGTAAGGAAACCCAAGGAAAACCTGAATCAGTTAAAGTAATCATAGTGCGTGCGTCCGATGTAATAAGGCCTGAATGGTGCAATCTTACCGAACTAGTAATTTATTAGTCGACACGTTACAGTATCTTTACATATATGATAAAACTCTAGAAGTTTCTTAGTAAACAGTTTCACTCTAGATTATATAAAATTGGATCTATTAAACGGGTATCTTAATTTATTGTAGATCCATCGATAAAAATAAAGAAAACTGAAGTGTCTATTTGTGATTTCAAAATAACCACTTTTTTTACTTAAATGTTGAATGGAGCGTACGTGATATTTTGCACGTGTTGTGATGTATCTAGAGTACTATTACCTGTTTAATTGTCTCTATGATTTCCTGATGTAGGTTATCCCCCTATCCTGGGTTTCCTCACCACAATCCACGCACCTGGGCATCGCTTATGTTGAATGGACTACGTGATGTTTTGCACGAGGTGCGATGTCCTAAGTACCTACTGCTTTAATGTTTCAATAACATCGACCTTTTCCTTGTTTGTGTTGGAGTAATGCTAGGTATTTCAATAATTTAACCTCCGTAGGCTATGTGCAATGCTGCCCCACTGTCCCAAATACCGCTTTATAGAAGAAATTTTGTTCTCATTAGCCCCAAGGCGATTGACATGTATAGAACTATAGAGCCCTTTGTGGTGTGATTCCGGCGGCACCACTGCCACTTTCTGTCTATTAACAACAGTGCTCAGGGCTGCTATGTTTTAGTTTGAAAAGTGTGGTAAGGGAGATATACCTATTATTAATGCGAAGTGTTCCAACTTAGGTGAGGCAATTTAGTCCTCAGGGGTAGCAAGGCATCTGTGGCCGACCTCAAGTAGGACTGTGATCTTATCGGCTGTTGATTATATATATCCACGATGGACAGTGGTCACTTACCATCAGGTGGACTGCACGCTCGTTTGCTACTTCCATCATATAAAAAAGATATGTTGACGTGTGACGTCAATTATTGCACGTGAATGTACAAAATATTTACAAAACTTCAATAGCGTGAAACTAAATCGTGGAGTCATCTGTTTTGGAGTAGTGGAAATCCACAAATATGGTAGATTAGGGTCTTTCTCCGTTCACGTTGGTTTACACTCGTTCGCGTATCCCGCCCTCACTCATGCCTCTTGGATGACTAGCATAAGTTGCATGCTATAGTTTCCTAGATACTTTTCCTATCCAGCATGAAACATCATGCCCACTTTTAGTAGATTTCTACTTTTTAGTAGATTTAGTTAGACGGATCCAATAAAAAAATCAGTAGGCAAAAATTCTTCATACAATTTAGTAGATTCTGATATGGTTAGAATTACCTAATTACATAGAAACAATCAATTTTAATAGTATGTCAGTAGATTTAGTAGAACTCATGTATAGTTTTGGTATAACTAATCTTAGAAAAGTAGTCATGCTACTTGCAATGTACCTATAATGTTATTATCTGAAATTAATCACGAGGGACCACGGTTATGTCTGAAAAAGATAAAAGATAAAATATCGTTGAACTGCCAATACGTTACGACCTTGTGCTTATCACGAATACCTTATCATTTCTCGAAACTAGTTGGGTAAAGCGTTTAAAGATAAATCACCTATTTGTTGGATAATTACCAAGTAGCCTTTATTTGTCGAAAGAACGACTCTTATTTAAACGCTATTATTCTAAGGTTTATTTTATTTTATTTAAGGGCCTTTTTACTGGGTTAGGTTAAGTTAGGTTATTATAATAAATCTTTATTGAAAATTGGAAAAAAATCGCATTTTAGAAGTAGAAAGTACCTATAGCAATTTAAGTCTCGCATTAGCGTAGAGATGATGCAATTTCGACATAATTATTTCTGATCGAATATATCACAATATTGTAGGTACAAATATAACTGGATGTACATATCCCTTTGTAATGTGTATAGTGTATAATGTTTGCCAACCTCATATGTTTTCAGGTCATGCTGACGGAAGATCCAGAGATAAAATTGCAATTTTGCACGCTATCTTGGCCACAGTAAATAAGTATGAGTATATGAAGCTCTAACAAGTAGGTATGGTAATGTAAACATTTATAGTAGTAGGTACCTATATATTTTATGAGTAGGTACCTAGGTCATAAAATGTGGTAAAATCGTTCGTGGTTCGACTACAGAAGCACCATTGCACATTTAAATTTAAATACTAATTTTAGTTTTATAACAGCAGGTGTTTTTTAAAGGTGGTAGAGAACTCTATGTAGTTTTACTCCGGCGGCACCACCGCCTCAACTATTTCTGCTTTATAACAGCAGCGTTAAGCACTGCTGTGTTTTGGTTTGAAGGGTGTGGTAAGGGAGATATACTTATCCGAGGCGTTCCAGCTCAGTCCTCAGGGGTAGCAATGCATCTGTGGTCAACCTTAGGTAGGACCTTGATCTTATCTGGGTTTGATACCAGATGTCTATGAACCGCACTAGCCAATTACCATCAGGTGGACTGCATGCTCGTTTGCTACTTCAATCATATAAAATAACAGGAAATGCTGCTTTGTTTTGGTTTGACGGATAAGGTAACTTATACGAAGCGTTCCTACTACTACTTGAGATGGGCAATCCATCATACCTACCTACGACCTGTAATTTTATCTAGGATTGATCAAACGGATTACAATGGCCTCTTTAATATGCAGTATACTTCTCTGCTACTTCAACAGACTCAATGTGTTATTGTCACAGGTATTTTCATACGGGTGACTCTATCAACTCACTGATAATAGAAACATAGCACACGCTTTATTTAAATAGTAATAATATTACAATATAACCTTGTACATAATTCCACGCTATCTCGTGCAACTCTAAGTACTGTAGGTATTCACACGATATTCTTAAGGGCTTAGTAATTAAACACGTTTGTGCAATGGCGTATTACCGCACACCTGCGTATTCCATTCATCCACATCTCTCCTTCTGTGGACGTATTACCATCTTACTATGGCTTAGAAACAACTTCCTTTTAAATCTTAAGCTGTAACAATAAGTTATAAGCAACACAAATGCATTAGAAATCGATATATAGAAAAATTCTACTGTCGCACTGGTTGTTAAACAGAAAATGCGGATTATTTTTTGACTCCAAGTACATTATAATGAAAGATTGCAAACTCAATCAATTTTAAAACCCGTTTTATTCTGCATTTTATTTCAAGTTGGAAACAAAGGTTCTGTCAAAGGTGTAAATAACAAAGAGAGGTCACACGATAAAAAGTTGCAGATAAGAACGTACTTACCCATTTAAGGCGCGTATTATTTCCTGGGCTGTTCTTTACCGGATAGAAAATTGTGAATCTTCAAAAAGTTTGAAAGTTATTCCTTGTTTTTTTTTAAACAAAATATTATACGCATCAATGTCTATTATGAAAAAGGCATCTACAAAGGGCTCGTTGATCTACATATTCTATCATAAAAGGTTTCTTAGTTCAGAATTAATATCTCAATTTTACCACTTTATTATTATAGATACTTAGATTATAACGTATCAATTTCAGGATTTGGATGTGTTATATATTTATAATGAGATTTTTAAACAACAAAATATAGCAATAAACTCCGATAACATTGACGCATAGAAGGGAGACGAAAAATTCTTCGTCATTAGATTCATTTCTAAAAGTGTAAGCAGACAAACTAAGTCATAGGTGAAACCTAGTATGTTATTGTAATATTTCCGCGTATGTACTGCAGTGCACGTGTTCATTTATCTGTATTGCTAATGGCGGTACAATTTACGATTACGGCCGCTACCATATTCAGTTTTTCATCGTTAGACTGCGCAGATAAAATAAAATTATTCCTAGACGTATAAAGCAAGATTATTTTATGAGAACTAATAAAACGGGATACCGTTAAAATAAGTTAGCATATTAATAAACAGTCATGCTGCAAAATAGTTATGTGGACAACAACAATTCTCTCTCTTTAACTCACTCAGCTCACGGTCAGCTCATTAAACACAGCTCTCAGCTCATTAAAGTTCACAATTATGATAAACTTTCAACGTATTTATTCTATTTTAAACTAGCGACTATACTCGTATTAAAACTAAAGATGGAACAGTAGAATATTACGTCTTATCTAAAGTCAATAACAAGTAACAAAGTTGCGATGACTCATTTCTGCTTTGATTATATTAATCAAAGCATTTCTGTTTAAGCTAACCCTTAGACTGAAATGTCGTGTGATCATTGAGATACTACATACTAAATATATATTTATGTTGTAACTACATAATATCACAATGTGTGTGATGCCTTTATTTTTTTTAACAATTCTTCCGTACCTACTTTGCTTTAGGAGGCAAAATTATTTATCTATGGTTTAAAAGACAAGAAGCCAATTAAAAAAATAGAAGTAAATGAAATTCATGTTATAGACTGGGATTCGAAATTTGAAAATATAATGAAACTTACGTGAAATTGATAGTTTGAGAAACTCTGTGTTAAACTTTTAGTACCATACGTGTTTGTTCGAAGTTATCTGCAGGAACTGTTTTGTGCGGAAGCTAAAACAGCTAAAATATTGTTAATGGATATTTGCGCAACTCAAGGATACTTCACACTAGCGTGATATATGCCTTGTTTACGTATATAAAGGACTTGTTGCACTGTAAACGAATGACAAATATTAAAAAATGTGTACCTACATTTATGTTTATTGCTTCATTTTGAAATTTAAGCAACAGTAATATACATATACCTATTTCCCTTATTTTGCCATGTAACCTCTTTCTCCCTCTACTTTAGGTATATTTTCTCTATACTTTTAATACTGTAAATGACTATACAATCATCCTGATGGTAAATGACTGTTGTAGC
Organism: Urbanus proteus proteus; assembly: GCA_018251915.1. Classification (NCBI taxonomy): domain Eukaryota; kingdom Metazoa; phylum Arthropoda; class Insecta; order Lepidoptera; family Hesperiidae; genus Urbanus; species Urbanus proteus. The sequence continues at coordinate 1,418 of DWPV01003172.1, read as the reverse complement.
CCTGTAGGTTGGCCACGGATACTTTGGCATTCTTGACGACTTAGTTGGTACGCTTTCTTAGGTTTCTGTCTTTTGAAGACAAAGAAAAGAAACTTGGTGGCTTTTTATTTAAATATATAAAAAGTCACCATTTTGTATACAATAGGTACTTATTGGAATATTCCGATAAGATATGTATCTTCCTTTCTTTTATATTTACAACGTAGGTACCTACTTAACCTTAATGTCTAGCGGCATTCCGAGAAATGCCGGTCGCGTATTATAAGTAGTAGGACACGGTAGAGGAAAACATTTTTGTCTATGCATGCTTACTCGAGAATAGGTATCTGCTAAGTAAATGCAAATTACATTTTACGCTTGCATTAAGGAAAATAGCTTGTAGATTTGAACGTCTCATCAGAATAACAAAATCACAAATACTTATACGATATCGATAATGGAAATTCCAGAATATAATAATAAATGACAATTCTCTTTAATTCACCTGTTCCCATGTTCCTTTTTCACGCTAAAAACCTGAAAAAGTAGTATTTAAATATTTATAGCATTTTGCTTTTGGGAATTTCTGGTCCGGGTCTGTATGTTTGTCGTCTTTGTGTTTCCATGGCATTTACAACTCAAAAGAAAATTCTAATTTTCTATGCAAATAAATTGAAGTGTCTGTTTATGGCTTCAAAATAACAACTTTTTAATCAATGCGTATGAACGTATACATGATCGTATACACATCGCTGCATGATACCTATAACAAAAATACAATTAAAAAAAAAATGTCCGTCTGTCTGACTGAGGTAATCTTTGAGAAATAAAAGATTTCAGTTATGTTTAAATATGTACCTATTCCTTTTTACTTTTTAAACGCAGGTAGAGCGCGGGGATCAACTAGTATGGGGCTATGAGTGTAAAACGTGTTTTTTAAGCACTTAACTTTTATGTATAACAATCAGTAGATATTTCATAATATTTTAAAATCAGTATTTCACAATAATTGCAGAGGTACCTATTAAAAGTAGAACAAGTAAAATTTGACCGGAAAGGCCTACCATCGTCACACCTATTTCTTGCGTGAAGCAGTTGTTACGTTTCGATGGAATGGTGTATACTGTATATACCTTCTTACATAGATACATAATTATACTACAAACATAAAAAACAAAAAACGAAAAATTTTATACTTATGAGGCTACAATTTTTTTTAGAGTCTCAGCCCTTAGTCCATGACCATGTGCAGCTATGTCTACTTACCATCCGTGGGAATACCTCGTGCCAGTATTGTTCTCTTATGCCACACAAAGATAAAATCTGCTTTAAACTCTTAGGCTAGGCTAGGCTTTCCTTATAATCTAGATTCTAGATTATAAGGAAAAAATAGAATTCTAATTTGATATTCTTGCGAAGAAAGATGCGGACGCTTCTAT
>DWPV01003171.1:0-15683 GCA_018251915.1 Urbanus proteus proteus | reverse complement strand
TCATATGCATTGAGTAAAAAAAATTAATTTTGAAATCACAAACAGACACTTCAATTTTATTTATTTGTATAGATATTCATATTTATAACGGTGGTAGTTTGCCAGGTAGAAAAAAGTCATCATCATAGACAAACTGGTACTAAACAAATAAAAAAACTGAAGTCATTGGTCAACCATTCAAAAATTGAACGAACTTGATGTTGCTTCACACAAATCAGCATCCTTGGCCCTTATTTCTAATAAATAGAAGGAAAATGTACAATTAAGGTTTTTTAAACGATTTTAAACGATTTCAAATAGGTACTATCTTTTTTTTTACAGAGTGCACCTGGTAGACATCATGGAAAGTCTCATCGGAGATCACACAAGAACTAACTTGCCAGCTTTCCATAATAGACGGCAAAGAACCACTAACTTGTATAATGTATTCTCCACTTAATTAAGTAAACAGTGCCTTGTCTTCAATAATATATTTTATTTGCCCTCTGCGATTCCCTACTAGAGTGTTAAATAAAAATGTACGCTTCCCAGGCGTAAGGTTTGCGGCTATAACTTGCGATTACAAGTCACAGGCTTGTGAGAATCTATGTATGTAGGTACTTCCTTACAAACTACACAGCATACACCACAAGAGCATTACGATATTGTTCTGCTTTATTATATTTTCTTTCTACAATGCTATACTTAATATAAATGTATTAAAATGTCATTAATATAATTTAAAGCAAGATATTTTTAAATACATTTTCATGATTGATTACCATTGTCATGATTAATTAAATTTTAATGTTCTCTTGATTCCGATGAATTATTGCATGAAGTTGTCCACATACAGTAAAAATGTTATTATTTACGTAATAAGTAGACTTATTTAAATGTTTAAAATAGGTAAGTAAATTAACCGTTTTTAAGGTATACATAGTCATCATACTATTTTACAAATAATAAAAATATCAGTCATATTAAAAAATCTTCCAGAAAACATTAAAGATTGGAATCGAAGAATGAATACTGTATTAAGTAAATATTCTCAGTATTTTGCAAGCCGTTTTATGTCCCACTGCTGGGCACGGGTCTCTCTATAACTGGGAGAGGCTTCAAGCGTATTTCACCACACTATTCCAATGCATGTTTGCGGAGACATCTCCAAATACCAGGGTTGAAAATACATTGTACTATAAGATATCACTTTTCAATTCCAGATTCTTGCATTATTTTGTCCAAAATATCTGTCGCACATTTGGAAAGTCTACATTAAGTGTTACTGTGCCTTTGAGTTAGTATTGACGTTGTCCTTTGGGTTTCATTATGACAACCTTATTGTTCTCTTAATGATAACTTATTGTGGGAACACTATTTTGTTTGGATAATATTTATTAAAGTGATAGAATTTTTTATTACAGATATTAGTTTTTTCTCGGTGACAGTGAATCGGTCGTGACTACTAATGAAGTACAAACGAAATATAGAGAAAGATATTCTTAGTTTTTAATAAGGAGAACATTAAATATTATTGTTGGTAGAATATTACATTTGGTTGAATAAAGATGGTCTAATTTGAAAACCGTCATGACTTAATGGAAGTTTGACTGCCCCACCTATTTTGCCTAATAACGGCAGTTTTAAGTGGTACCTACTGTGTTTTGCAATGAAGGGTGTGTTAAGTAGAGATAGGCACTTTCTGTATAATTAATAAAATATCTCTTTTAATTTATTTATACAAGTTACAGTTTACTAGTAGTCTTCGGGATTAGCAAAACACTTGTGGCCAATCTGAGGCGGGACTATCGTCCTATTTGGGGTGGCCACGTATTGACTGCATGCTCACATATTTTTATATGATCGAAGATGCAAACGAGCATGCAGTTCACCTGATGATAAGTGGCCACTGCCGCCCATGGACATCTGTAATCAACTCCAGATAAGATCCAGGACCTGAGGTTGACCACAGATGCGTTGCTAACCCTGAGGACTGAGCTGGAACGCATCGGATAAGTATGTCTCCCTAACCACACCCTTCAGACCAGAACACAGCAGTACTTAACACTGCTGTTGTAAGGCAGAAATAGATGTGGTGGTGGTGGCACCTTTAAATGTTACGCACGGTGATTACTGCTTCTGTAATACATACAATGGAAAATATTAAGCCAAAAGGAATAACATTTGACATTTTTTCTATGTCCCAAAAAGAAACATCTGTCTACACAATAAAAATACTTTCATTCATTTCCGCTTCTAAACATAATTTCGACATTTCAATATTTTGCACCCGTTCAAATTTTATGAAGTTACGACTGAATAATTTAAGCAGTTATGGACAGACTTGGACCATTTAGGAAATACGAAGGAATATTAAATTTTATGACACTAGCTCGTTTTTGATCTTGAAGGGTTTGAAATATATGTCATATTTGAAACAATGATGTTAATTTAAAAAATAGGATTTTTAAGGTAAGAATAAAACTGTTATTATAAAAAAATGGCATTATCTATAGATTTCATATCTTCACAGAAAATTAACACAAATGACCTAGGACGATATTGTCTTGCATAAAAATGTCAAAAAATTGAAGTGTCTGTTTGTGATTTTAAAATAAGAACTTTTTACTCAATGCATAATAATATGAAAGTATGCATGATACCTATAACAAAAATGCAATTTAAAAAAATGACTGTCTGTTTGGATGAGGTAATCTTCTAAGCCGCTGGACTGATTTTGACGGGACTTACACTGACAGATAGCTGAAAGTCTAAGGTGTAACATAGGCTACTTACATTTTTGAAAAAACATAAGCGCGCTCCACACGCTTGCGGACGTCGTCGCGGGAGCACGGGACATCAATTACGTTCAAATATGTACCCCTTTTTACTTCTTTAACGCGGGCGAAACCGCGGAGATCAGCTAGTTTCATTATAAAACGAATGTGCCTTTTCAAATAAAACATATACTTGAAACCCACAAACACAAGTCTTACAATTTATGATCCTTACACTTTATCTGGCTGTTGAAATTTTGTCGACTCATAAAACAAATGACGAAAGAAAATGTACAAAAGAAGTTGAGTTAATTGCATTTGTTGTTACTCTCCTCCATTAGGAGATAATAGGCCGTCTATTGTGAAAATGGTGTGATAAACGACATAATCTCAGAACAATACAATGAACAACAATCTATCTGTATACAAAATACAATACATTTGGTGTTACTTCACTAAGTCACTTTTGTTGTAAAGTGACTTTACTTAAGAGGTGTTTCAAGGACTTAAAAGGAAAGCCGTCAGGCACCGATCCTCTCTTAGAGAGGAGTTTAGGTGATAGTCTACTTGGATAGAGAAGTGCGAATTAAACTTAACATTTATACACAATCTTAACTTGAATGTTTACTTTTCACTTTTTGTTTGTTAATTTGTAATATGTTAATTTTAATTAAAATCAGAAAGAAGCCTGTCCTTCCGATTTGAACATGGAACCTCCGTTATGGACGCCGAATTTGAACCCACTGGACTAATAACTTAATTGTCAAATATTGGAACGTAATTAAAGATAATATAAGATAATGGGAAGTGTCTTTTCAGTGTTTTTTCTTTCCTTCTCTTTATAAGTAGACTCTTTCCTTCTGCCTTTACACTTAATGAGGGATAATATAAGATATTGGGAAGTGTCTTTTCAGTGTTTTTTCGTTTCTTCTCTTTATAAGTAAACTCTTTCCTTGTGCCTTTACACTTAATTAAAGATAATTTAAGATAATGGGAAGTGTCTTTTCAATGTTTTTTCTTTCCTTCTCTTCATAAGTACACTCTTTCCCTCTTTACACTTAATTGCTATCAGACACATAACTCCGAAAATTCTAAAGCGAAATATCCATGGTATAAATCAAGTTCTTCGTGACAATGACACGTTAGGTTAGACATTAGTTTCAATTTACATCACAGCCAGTATATGGGGCTAGATGGAGCGGTTGGTCTTTACGACGGCCTACGTAACTCATCTGTTAACTTGCCAATTTGTTAAGAGTAACGAGCGACCCAAAGATAAATATACCCGTAGGTATAAGTGGAGTAATACTTGTCGCCGGCCACGTATGTACATAAATATTCTAGGATATTTATAAGAAAATGTTTTGGGTTCGTCAATTTATCGCTGATGTTTAATCAAAGGTTTTTTAATTAAATTTATTAAAAGTATTTTAATTAGAGTTTTCGTAGTACGGCCTTGACGCAATGCACATTTATTTCTGTTGTTTATTGTAATGTGAGTAGGATTTAATTGCATTATCTGTAAGAAAATTCTCTTGATCATACATGCACTAGCATACGGGACTAAATTGAAATGCGTTACATGCTTTACATTAAAATCTATACAAATAAATAAAATTGAAGTGTCTATTTGTAGCTTGAAAATAAAACTTTTTACTCAATGCATATTTATGAAACATATAAATATGTACAATGTACATATATAGACGATACATAAATAAATTAGTGCGCGCTCCAAGCGCATGTACCTACGCGCCTTTGCGGGGCAGCCGGGTATCACTTAGGTATGTTTAAATATTCCTTTTTACTCCTTTTACGCGGGTGAAACCGCGGGGATCAGCTAGTATAGTATAAACCGACTATTCCATTAGTTTCATGTTACCTGAAGCGATAAGAAAATAATGTTTTTCTTATTACTTCAGTATGATTGAATTCACCTGACATTTGGCTTACTTTAGCAACTAGCCGTACGATTTGCTATTTTGTTATATCAGGAGATCTTTTATATCATTGTACTAATAAGTTATTTTCAACGATTCAATACATATTGGGTCGTATTCATCCAAGGTGCATAAGATATGATTTTGGGGCTGACTCACGGTGACATTGGCTTATTGAAGAGCATCGAGATGTCTGAATGGAAATACCTTTTAGTATTTCGAGGTCTACGAGTTTAATATACCTAATATTGTACGGTGCGTGACTATGTCTTTCCACCGTACCTATTGCCCTTAATCAGTATAACGTCATGCCAATTGGTGAGAGATGAAGAGCGAGATAGAAAGGGAGAGACGAATTGAGATGTTAACCTGAGGCAACAAGAATAATTGAGAAGGAATGTTACCAAGGTGAAAGAATAACACGATGGACAATTGTTGTTGTAAGATGCAAAATGTGTGGCTTGCGTAATAAATTGTATTGATCTGAAAACTGAGTCGTTTCAATATTATACTATTTTAGGTAGGTATTAGGTGTATCCTTTATGTTGTCCCTGTAGTTCCGGGACCAGAATAGGGCTTTGGTATCCCCTGCCTGTCGTAAGAGGCGACTAAAAGGGGGCTCCGGGGTCGCGGGCGGCTAGAGTGGGAGCTCTAACCGTCCGTCCAGCGGCCCCTGGAAGGACAGCGGTATGTGTGGTCGCGTACCGCTGTGCACCTGACGGTGCGGCGAGCGGCGCTCGCCCGAGCTGAGCCCGATGGGGCAACGCGCTCAGAGGACTCCGGATGGTGTTCCTTGCTGAGACCACGGAGTCCTCTTCGCAGCGCCGAGGACGGCCACCGGGGGGGTTTTAGTGCGGTAAAAATCCCACATAACCCGTCGTCGCTCCCGAGGCGCCGGGTACCTTTTGAAGGTTTCCCCCTCGTAATCAAAAAAAAAAAAAAAAGGTTGGTAGGTAATGGTAGATAAATAGCTTTCCAATACAAATAACTCAATACACCAAACTTCAATAGTTCCGTCGTAATCGAATCACAATAAAATTATCACTTTCAGTTTAACAAATGTATCAATTCATAACCAAAAGGTTTTTTATTCCGTTTCATCGTGTCGTCAAATATATGAAACTGAGTTTACATTCATTGAAAATATAGAGGAAAATACAGCGTCATAACGTTTCAAAGTACTTAAACTAACTGCTATGTCGCATAACATTTCAATTGTTCGATTCTCCGATTTTTATAATGGGCGCACACATTGTTCGAAGCGCTGTTTGAAATCAAACTGATACTTATCATACTTTACAGTGTTGTCGCTTAGATCGAGTATCATGCATTTCGCTACAATGTTTGTTCTATCTAGAATTTAAAAGGAACAAAGTCTCAATAGGTCTCGTTAAGACGGTATTGCAATGAAACGGGAGTTGGGAAAAACAGTATTACAATGTATCGGAGAGGCTGGCATTGTGCCAGCCATCCTGCAACCTTGTTACGACCTTGCCATCAATGACTTGTTGATTATCGATTTCAGGAAACAAAAAGTTGCTTGTTCATAACCTTTCTCTTAATAACAACTTTACTGCGCTGCTCGTGACGTGAACTGTGGAAATTAAATTGAAAGTTATCCTTACAGTTTCATAATTATCGCCGATCCATTATTTCGTTCCATTATAGATCAGGACTCTTTATATAACGGGGTACATTACATAATTGTTAAGTACTATGTTCTGGTTTGAAGGGGTTTGAAAGGAGATTTTTTACGAGGCGTTCCAACTTAATCTTCAGGCATAGCAGCAAATATGTATCTCAGAGAGTACAGATGCCCATGGACCGCAATTACCATTGATAAGACTGTATGCTTCTTAGCTACTTCCATATTATGGAAAAAATCCATATTATGGAAAAATAAAACTAGTAAAATGAAACCGGTCCCTACTACATAATAGCCTAACCTACCTATCTATACAAATAAATAAAATTGAAGCGTCTGTTTGTGATTTCAAAATATATTTTTTTACTCAATGCATATGAAAGTATACATGATACCTATAACGAAAATGCAATTTAAAAAAAATTTGTCTGTCTGTTTGGCTGAGCTAATCTTCTAAACGGTTTGACCGATTTTGACGGGACTTTCACTGGCAGATAGCTAACGGTCTGAGGCGTAACATAGGATACTTTATTTTTGGAAAAAAAGCATTAGCGCGCGTGCCACGCGCACGCGGTCCCCTCGCGGGAGCGCAGGATGTAACCTACGTTTAAATAAGTATTCCTGTTTACTTTTTTAACGCCGGTGAAACCGCGGGGATCAGCTAGTACCTAATATAGAGTGTGATAATAATTATATAATACAGCCACGACTTAGACAAACCATAAGTGTTACAATTTTAAGCTACATTTGAACACTAAGTTCAACTTTTCAACTGGTCAGTAATCGCCTCTTATTCCTCTGTTAAATTCAGTACAGCTTAATTATTTCACAAAGCGTCTAGCGCGCCAGTCTACCTGAACTTAAAAGTGAGTTTAAAGTTTCCTTTTAGTTTTTCTTTGTGAAACTTCTCAGGCGGAGAGAACCTTTTTTCGTTTATAATAAACAAACCTGCTAGACGTAAGGAATTGGTGTTCTAACAGAATCTATACGTATAATAAACTGTAAGTTTTAAAACAAATTTGAAATCCTATCGTGCATATAAATATAAATTTTTGGAAAGTAAAAAAGTCATGATTCATTAATGAGTCATTAAGAGTCATTAAGAAAATTAATGAGTCATTAAGAAAATTTAAATCTTTCATCGTAGTATGCTAAGCTTTGTTATCTTTGGTTAAATAACATTTAAAATACGTAATGATTACGTCTATAATTATTTTATTCCTAAACGCCAAGTATAGCAACAGAAATGTAACATTGATCATAAAACTTAAAGTGATCGGCCGTTTGATTCTTTCCAATAAAATCGTTTTTATTCCATGTTTCCCTCAGCTTCACTTACAATATTGTCTAGTATTTATATCGGGGATGGAATAATTTCGTCAACTTCGTCCTCGCGACATTTATCAGAGGCCAAAGTGAATGGGGTGGGGTGGAAAATTCTTGTCATTTCTCTGAAAGTATTTCTGTGCCTCTCGGCTGATATTCAGCTGCCAAGTTGTAGGCATTATTTCAATGATATTTTCTAAGAATTGATTTCAATGGCACTTATAATCTATTTACGAACAATTCTTAAGTAGATGTTTATTTTCGTAACAAAGAACTGGTGTTAATTTTATAACAATTTCAAGAAATATACAGACAGTTTAAAATAAACATAATTGTTCAAAATTTATACATTTACAATGTTATTTTTTCCACATTAAAATTTTAGCTTTATGTGCTAAGACGGGGGTAATAAATTATAATAAAAAAGCTAGATAGCGCGCACGAAACCTAAGAGTAGGTAGTTTATACTAGTACTGTACTAGTAGTTTTGAAGTTATAAGATAGGTAGGTATTATGAACGTTTTGGTGCAAAAATTTTTTAACGGAACAAAATTCGAATGGATTACGTCTTACGCGAAAGCAGCTCCTGCTTACTCCTCCTTATAATTGCGTCCAACACTAGCAGAGCTACTGTTAATGCTACCCACGTCCTAAGAGTAAGGTGATGCTACCGAATCATGTTCTGTTGTTGATCTGTGAACTATATCGAGTAATGTATATGTTATGGACCAAGTGATTAATTGGTCACTATACACAATGCCCGGGCAGTTTGAATAATGCTCAATAAGAGTGAGAGGTCAATGTGATAAAAAAATTTAAAATTAATCACATTGACCGGGCAGTATGTATATTGTATAATGTTTGTCACCTATTGGGCCGAGTGATGAAAACCACGTCTTATTAAATATTGTAATAATTTTATTTCTGTAGTATAACCAATATTTAAACACGAAACGTTTCCATACATAGCCATATATATTCATAATTCCTGGGCATTATGAAATATGCCCGCTTTTATCACTTGGTCCATAACATATATATGTACCTACAGGCACGTTAGTGCCCACCGAAACATGCAAAAGAAGCGGCATAATTGCCGGTTATTGTTTACACATTGACTATTTTTTATTGCCTTTACTCCCAAATCTAATGACCTATTTCCTTAGTTTGACAATCTTTAAAGTACCTAATAAATATGTAAATATTTAACTTTCGATATTCATTTAATTTATTTTAATATTTCTGAATGATTAACTCACCTATATTTTATCATCCACGATAATTCAAATAAGACATTACATAAAAGTTCTACCAATCAATTCCCACTTGTAGCAGTATTAAACCGCTCACCGATAATCTAATTCCTTCTATTATAGACTTCTGCAATCTGCATATTCAAATGGCTATCCACAATGAAGATCTGTTTCATCGTGGTTAACGTTTTATCTTGTGGTTTACTTTAATTTTGTTAGCATCTATGCAAAGGATTAAACTAAAAATTAGGTCGCTTTGATTGTAAACGCATGTTATCACAATTATGTAAGCTATTAAAGAATAATTTATGCGTGGTAACATTATTTTTAAAACGTATAAAATTAGAAAGTAGAAAGTATACACATTAGGCACTTATAAAAAATGTTATTAATTTTTTTTGTCTATCAGCCGGTGTGTCTGTCTGTTTATTTGAGGTAATCTTCGAAATGACTAGACAGATTTTAACGGGACTTTCTGGACTGGAAGATAGCTGAAGGTCTAAGGCTTCTTTAATTTTCATTAAAAAAAAATTGAGCGCATTCCACGCGCATGCGGCTACTGTCGCGGGATAGCCGGGTATCACTTATGTTTAAATTTGTATGCCTTTTGACTTTTTTAACGCAGGTGAAACCGCGGGGATCGACTAGTGAATAAATAAAATGCTGTCTTAATTATTTTATTTACTTACCTTAGCAAACATGTAACTTTCCATTAACTTCAGTTTTCCTTAAGTACTCAGCATATTTAAACTTTCAGAGCCTTTGAAAAGTTGAGTAAAATCTTAAACATTTAGCATTTTAGCCCTATACATAGAACTATCGATTTTCCGGTGCTCAATGAACTACATACGTTGATGGACTTATTGCAACTTAAGGCTCCCTTTTCCTTTCGGCTTAAATGTCTTAGCGTAATACCATTGTCCTTAATTCCTAAGCTGTTGTAGTTCGCTCTTTCTCGGCTACATTAACGGTATAGGGATTAGATATAAATAAAATTGGAACAGTAATGTCTATTTCTGGGTTAACACACTATTATTTTCATTGTGGTACCTACCACATACAGGTCTGATGGTTTTTAATGATATTTGTGTATTAGAAATTAATTATAACATCTTAAAGGTAGAATAAAACTATAGTGTTGAAATATACACGCCTAACAATTATTGAAAAGTTCTAGAATTCGACTAATTCGCACTTGACTAGTACGATGGAACATGGCCTAAAGCCTAAACTAAACCGCTTTCACTATGAGAGTGGTAGGACACGACACTTCAAAATCTAAAATCAAATTTTAAATCCCGTTATAAGGCTTAAAATATTGATACTAGCTTTACAATATACCTACCTAGTGTTATAGGTTATGCTGATATTTACTAAAAGAGTTCGTTATAAGCATACATTATTTTGCGTATTTTACTCAACAGGTACATCTTAGTAACCAAAATTTAAGTAGTGATGTAACTACCTAATGCTCACTCTTACCCATAATTCATTTGTAAATGTCACCATCGGTACCTATATTTTGTTACCTCATCGTTCATTCGTTAAAAGCTATCGTAGGTGATATCGGATCACAAAATGAAATGAAAAACAAGCAACGGTTATTAATAGCTTTACGGAACATGCGAGCTATTTTAACGTCCCTATTAACAAGCTGTCATTGGCTATGAAAAATGCAGGAGCGTGAAAGGTCACTTGTGAGCCCCAGTGTAACTCACTAGGCAATAATATGCAAATGGGTCCAGAAGGGATGTGATGTAGCTTCGTATACGTATCCGAAACTATCGGATCTACGTAAATGTTGTAATGACTGTGTTTAACTACAAAATAAGTACCATTTCTAAACATGCTTATAAAATAGTACAAACTGGTTTTACCGAATTTTCAAAATTGAAATTAATATTTTTTACATTAAACTATACTATTATAAAATTTTATTTGATAAAGAAGTTACGTAGATAAATAAGTGACCTACCGTAATTATCTCAAATTAAAAATAAAGTAAACTATTTTACAATTAGAATGTAAGAAATTATTAAATACGCCATCTCCCGCGCAACCACACTTAATGAAACCGCGTGCGCTATTTTCAAATTTTACTCAGTAATTCCGGATTAAGTTAAAAGTAAGAAGTAATAATTAAAAGTTATAAAATCATTAGTCTCTTTAATGCTATCGTATAGGTATAGAGAATCAAAAAGAGAAGCAATTGAATAAATATCTAAACATAAAAAAAAGTTTTAGTTTGTAGTATTGAGCAGTAAGTGAATAATTTTTGTTATGCTCTTAGTTATTGTATATAAAAGTATCCATTTATATTCATAAACACAAAATATCATATACCTACTTGCACAACCCTAGTACGTACAGATTCTCTATAGAAGTATTTTTGTCTATGATACGGGTCACTGTGTCAGATTGCACGGTAAGGGTTTATGACTACAACCGGCAATCGTGATAAAAAACAATAAACCGATCTGAAAAAATTACGAATAGACGCCCTAAAAATCGCGTGACTTACTTAATGAATGGAACCGATACGCTAATTTGTATTAATTATATTTTTCATGTAAGTATCGCATTTGATAGCTATGCAAAGCCGTAATAACGCAATCACGCTAGTCTATAATTCAAATGTACACGCCCTCTTCTTTGCATTTAAGCTTAGTTTATACGGCATTGTACTGCACGATTTTTTATCGTGTATGATTTGAAACGTGAAATCGTTGGAACGTCAGACTGGACTTACAGTGCAATGTACCGCACGTTATATATTTGTACACTAACAAAAATAATTAAAGAAGATTAAGTATACGGTAAGTAAAGGTGTAGCAGCCTACGGCGTGAACAACATTATAGATAGTGTAATTCATCACTACAAATCCAATATATTAATGGTTACGCGATTTTATTAACAAGTCCGATGATGGGTAGGTACTATCAACCAGACTAGTGATGTATTAACTTTTTTGGCAATAAAAACTCGTGTGTATGATATTATGCAGCAACGCGATAGTCCATACATCTATAAATTTGTCGTTCACAAAAATACTACAATGAGTGTGATCATTGCCTTAGTTTTAATTTGTTTAAGAACCTATATGTTAGGGGTAATAAATAAAATCGTTACTTGTTTTACTAACTAACTGTGAACGGCGACGTTAACCGGGTAATCTTAGAGTTGGAAAAACTTAACTTGTTTGGAACACGTTTTTTATCCAGTGCTAAACGGAATAAGTGTGTTCCTAAAACGGGATGCAGTCTGGACCACGTTGATCCAGTGAGAACTGGTTGAGAAAGGGGACATAAGGAACACTGCTTACTGATCAAACCATGAGTTCAATCGATTTGTCTGAATGATGACATTCAGACAAATCTATTGATCTCACCGGTTGTCTATGAAGTCATATTGTATGAAGGCCCGTAATAAGATTTATTTAACTGCTATCCCGTGATAACAGTACAGTGTGATACCACTTTACGTCGTAAGAGGCAAATAAGGGACAATATCTATGATCGTCAATACTCATTGCGATTACCAACTTGCATACCAGGCACGGAAGTAGACTTCAAAAGGCTGATGGAACCGATGAACCCGATGGATGGAATGATAACCGGGACCGACGGCTTGTCGTGCCCTCGAAAGCACGGAAGCGCAAATGAAATTTAGCTCAAGCATTCACCCATCCAATTCCCGCCCGACATTGCTTAATTTTGTAGATTAGTTACGATTTAGACAAGCGCGCTTCAAATTTAATTAAACTAGGAAAAAATGCTTTAGTTTGTAGGTAAAAAATTCGCCTGAATAAAATGTATCACTAACAATTTTAAATGAAAATATATGAGAAGCCACGGTAACGATATGAAGTATCAACGTAATTATACACCGGATTTGATTCTGCTTTGATAATACAGCGACTTAATTGTGAACTTATTCTCATTTTTAGTCCACAGATGACAAAAACGTAGTAAAATGGTGTTTTAAATAAGTACTTACTAAGTATTTTAAACGTATTATTTTGTTTTATGGTTCTAATATAAATGTGTCAACGGAAAATCAGATCTGAGACTTTAAAACAAATACGAGTTTCAATCAAAGTCGGTTAAAATTTGAAAATACATTGTATTCGAATAATATCGGTCGTTGTTATTCATATGCAGCGTGTAAGCAACACATTCAAATCGTGCGATGTTATAGTAATGGAATAGCCGAATTTGTTTGGCGTGCCTCCAGGGCCGTACAAGCCACACTATAGAGTCCACAGATGATGTAATAACATGGACTGCTAACAACTCAAGTCGTTTTTTTCTCACATCATGAACTCATCTAAAGGCATCGAACGACAAACAAAAATATTTTGACATATATAATATTTTAATGGTACGGTAGATACAAACATCAATACACACTGTATACACAAATTTTGTCTGGCACGGGACGTGTCTGCCACGTTGAGTGTCTGTAGACATAAAATAATTTAACACTGGACTTGTCACGGCCAATACCGAACACTTATTGGATTGAACTCGCATTGATCAATAGTTCTAAAGCACATGCCACTTAACGGTAAATATTCGAAGACCTGGCTTTAGATTGAGTTGAAGAGATATCAGACAAAAAGTATATGTATTAGGAGTCTAAATAAATACTTGGTCGATTTACGGTTGTAAATAAAAAAAAGATACTTTAAGGTCTATATTTTTATTTTATAACCAAAGTGGGAAAAATAGTATTAGTATGTTAATGGAATAGGTTATTTTTTAACTTTCTAAGATATGTATATAAAATTAACGAAAATAATTGTTAACGTCGTTAAACCATTGCCGTAGTAGGTACATACGTACCTACCATCATGTTGTAGGTAGCTAATCTTAAACAACGTCTGATATTTATCTTTGCTCGTCCTAACAAAATAAAGGCAAACAAAACATCAAGAAAAATTGAGATTGTTATAATAAATGGCCGAAACACTGTTTTGTTTTATAAAACAACTTTCTGCCTCAATATTGCACTCCTCGAGATATTAAAACGAGATATAAAAATATCCATCTTCAAACGAAATTTTTAAGCAACCTATTGAACAAACTTTCTTGTTACTTAGACTAGGTATTTTCCTAATAATACAACCCCCGAATAATCTTAATACAAAGCAGGAGAATACTTCGCCCTTTCGTGAACAAAAGAAGATGCCTCATTGTTTAGGAAAGCTAGGTACTTTAAAGATCTTCGTAAACACAAGTATCACAATAATATAGCACATAGCCATAGAGTAGTAAAAACCTAGTAATGACAATCAGATTGATAGAATGAATACAGTCGGAGAGTCCTAGATTCGAATTATAGATTTATGTGATTAAAAATAAATTATTTGTTACTTGCCTAAAATAGACAAGAAGAATGTCGAAAGAAAACTTACGTGCCTAAGAGTTCTGAGTCTCATAAGTGTATGAAGTTTCCCAATTTACACTTGGCGTAGTTTATGGCCCAAACCTCTAATAATGTTAAGAGATCCATCCATAGCAGGACTGTACATGTGTCGTGGATACACGGACAGAAAAATAGATAAATTTTTAACATTTTCTTCAGAGCAATTGAGCAATTGAAAGACAGGAGAAGTCATATTTATGACCGCCGTTCCTCTCTACGTAGTCGTTGTCTCTGATATTTCCTTTCTATAATAACGGAATTATTTACAGCTAAATTAAATTAGGACAATTAATTACACTGTACTTCAAACCTCTTGACCGATATTACGTTATAAGTCTGTCCTATATGAACGCCGATGAAATTTATTGGACGTCCGCACCCAAGTATGCTTGAAAAAATAACATCCATCTAATCATTATGTTTAACGGAGTAGAATGATTATGAGAGATGGTGACCTCCTCCGCCTTTATTAAGCCAACGATTTTATCGCTCGGGTCTTCAAGTTAATTAATGTGAAGTAACAAGAGTCAGCGGAAGTTTTATACGAACCTGTTATTCATTTCATGAACTGAATATTTACTAAGTTCTGTTTTGGTCTTAACTAGTAAAGTTATATTTATGCCGTGTGGAGTCGGTTAGGAATAGCACCACTCTCTTTCATCCAGTGGATGCCGTGGTCGTATGTTTAAAGGTGGTAGAGCCCTTTGTGGTTCGACTACGGTGGCATCACTACAACTATTTCAGACTTGTAACAGCAGTACTCAGCGCTGCTGTTTTCTGGCTTAAAGGATGTGGTGAGACATATCCCTGAAGACTACTCCTGAGAGTAGCAACGTATCTGTGGCCGGCTTCAGGTATGACTGTGATCTTATCTGTGGATGATGACAAATGTCCATGAGCGATGCGATGCGATGCAGATGGACTGCATGCTCGTTTGCTTATTCGATCATATTAAAAAAAGAACAAAACATAACAAAAAACGAAACCAGTATTACTTTTATTATATCTGACTACACTTAATCTAAAGCTAAGTAAAATTAAACCATAAAGACATTTTAAAAATTTTATCGATACTACCGTGAATCCGTGATATTACCTATACTATGTGCGCTGTAGCATGGTGCGGGTGACGTTATCAGTAACGATACGTTTCACTCTTTAATGTTGACGCGATTTATGAATTATGAATCAATATTTCAGCTGTACTACATTCCTAATATATTAAATCAATAATAACCGTAGAAAATTTAATTAAAGTCAATCAGAATGTTCTAGTTTACAAATAAAATGTAATGGAAAGAAAAATTACGCAAAGTGTTATGCGTATACCGTAAC
>DWPV01003170.1:0-15685 GCA_018251915.1 Urbanus proteus proteus | reverse complement strand
AACGCGACCTTGCTAGACAGTGCACGACCACTTGAAAGTGCTATCGACGAAAGTTATTCGAGATAACTAACGAAGACTTAAGTAAAAAAAGAAATAAATTAAAATGAACCTGACTGCTTAAAAACAAGAAACCGAAATAAACCGAAAACAAGTAAGAAACGTAGTTATGGAAGTTATTATTTTTTGTAATTCCTTTTTGTCACTGTATCGACTTAAAATAGGATTCTAATCTTATCCAAGGTTGATTACAGACGTCCATCGGCGACAGTAGCCACTTATGATTACACTTACGATTAGGTGCATTGCATGTTCGTTTTGTATTTTTTCCCTTTATTAATAAACAAAAAGTGTCTACCAAATGCAAATATAAAGCAGTGATAGCCTAATGGTTGAAACTTGGCCTCCTTAGAGTTCAAGGTGTGTGAAGTCTACCAATTCGCACTTGGCCAGCGCGGTGGACTAAGGCCTAAATCCCCCTCTATCTCAGGGGAGACCCGAGTCCAGCAGTGGGACAATAATGGGTTGATGATGAAATGCAAATATAATCGAATTTAGATTAAAAAGCGACCAAGACCGTGTCGAACAAAGCAAATATATCGATCATTATTGATTCCTGGTGTCCGGACACCGTTCGAGCGATATATTTGGCATCGATCACGGCAGAGCGCATCTTGACTGACGGCTTGTCATCTCGACTCACAATATCACAATGCGGACATTGACAATACACGTTACACAATCACGATCCATTTTCAATCTTAAACAGATCATCTTAAAGACGCACAGCGCCTTTATGAAGCGACTAACAATAGCAACTAGTGTGTGGGCGTGAGACGGCAGCTGTAATTAAAGTCTTCAGCACAAAGTAAATTTATTATTATCAGTTCAGAATCTATCAACAATGATATACAAACGCTTGGACAATATGAACGTGATCAATGTCGTTTTGGTACTAAATCAAGATAAAAATCTTTTGATTTTGGCACCGCTGCGCCGACGAAGGCCTCCAATTTATTGGACAATGCAATAACTATACGTAACGATGTGATATCAAGATCGCAAAGCTAATTACAAGTGAAAGTCTTTCCTTAGATAGTAGATTTGTTAGTAAAAGATATAACAATGGGGAAAGATAACTTTCAGGTTGTTAATACAAGTGATAGTTTATTAACTGAGTGTTGAAATCTTATAATTAAATAAATCGAATCAAATTGATAATTTTTGGTAAGTCTTAACTTAGACAAGACTTGTATCATCATAATTATTCTTTGCAATATCAACACCCAAGAACTTATTAAGGGCGTAATCACATAACATTATAAACACAATGACTACAAGCTTTTATTTAATTAGCTATTATATAGATTACAATTAACATCATATAACCCGGAACTTAATTTAAATTAAAGTAATTTTAAACGTATATGATAATAGAACCTGAAAGAAGAAATGATAAAAAACTACAAAAGAAACAACATAATTGTATCAATCGTATTTCCTTAACATTTTAATACAGATTCTTAAAGATCATATAACAGGTAGTCCACTAAAACTCTTCGAACAATACACTGGTACCAACATAATTGAAATGTGAATTTAAAGGTAAGCAATGGCAATAAGGGGCCCTGGAGCATGATGCGAAAAATAAATTACAATCGGCCGTTGACAGGAGACCGGAAACAACGGGAGATGAAAAGATGAATGAAAACAAAGACCTCATTCCACTTCAAACAAAGTGGACATTGACGGTACGCGACTTTAATTGAACGTAACTCTTTATTTACACTAATCACAGTCATGTTATTTTATAATAATAAGTATTTATGGTATCAATTCAATATAATGAAAAATATGCTTTTTACACTCATAGCCCGACAGGAGGATTTTCTCCCGTCGTGGGTGCCATGGACACACAAAGACGACTACAGAAACACCCAGACACCGAACAGAAATCTAAATTTCTGTCTGGTCGGGAATCGAACCCGGGACCAACTACGTGGCAGACCGGTATGGCAACTGCTCCACTATGGGGGTTGTCAAAATATAATGGATCAAAAAAATCGTTTAAAACGAATAAAGAACGTTACACCACCATAAAGCTAAGAGTTTAGCATCAGAGCATAGCAAGCTTAGCATCAGATAATATAGACGTAGATAGACATTTATTGGCAAAGCTGACAAATGAAGATTATTCGTACCGATTCCGATTTTTTCACATTAATGTTTCGGCGGAATAAAAAGGAGCTTAACAAAGAAACGAAATGCAATGACGATTCAAATGTTCGAACAAGCCTATGAAAGATTGGCTACGATCCAATTCTTACAATACGAGTAGGCCTGGCGTGTTCCACTGCTCTACTGTAATGCAGATTGGCTGATGAAAAATTCAATATCGGTTTCGATAAACGAAAAGAAAAATAAGCCTAATATACTGGTAACGAAAACAACCAGTGACGTGACACTAATATTATGACAGACAGAACATTATCACCGAAACCTGGGTGTTCTCCAAGAACAACAAAACTGCGGTCTTGGTGCAGGACAATGACTTAACATCGCTTCGTATCAGATCTGTATTGAACAGAATTAAAATAAATTTGAGAACACAGACAATGAATCGTTTAGCGGACTGAATGAACATAACTATGGTTGAACGGTGAACTTTATGTTGTTTTGATAGGGTTGTGTCGTGCTTAGGTATTCAAATAGATCTCTAACCGCGCTTGAGAAATCAGCTTAGTTCATTGCATGAATATGCAGGTCCAAAATGCAGGCGCAAATCCCTTTGAGAACACATTAAAGCATCGTAACTTGCATAATTTCTCTTTACAATGCTAAATATATAAAGGTTCCGCATTAAAGACTTATACAGTAGGTTCTGTTTCTAAGTTGTGGCTGACATCTTCAAACGTCGCTGATTATGATAACTATGTATACTTAAATACCCAGATCTAATGCACACATCAATTACAATCAGAATATAACAACTCTCTATGTTTTTGAGTTTCTAAAAGTTAAAATATTTATAGGGAAATCACATAACATTTACCCATGAGGTATTATCGCCAAGATATGGATCTTGTAGCAATGATAAAACCCAGACACATGAGGTAAAAATTCATGACGTATAATAAACATAACAGCGGCTATTACTAAACCGACAGACCATATGACAATGTACAGTTAATTTGGAAAAGTGAACACAGCAGGTGGACAGGTGTAAGGGGGAGACCCGTTGAATGCGGAAGGACAGTGTGTGAACTAATAGTGTGTTCTGCTATAATAATGTGGCGATTCCAGACAAATACACGAATGGATATTAAGTCTAGTGACTGCTAATGAGAAAATTAAAATGACTTTGTAAGTAGTTACGACACGGAATTGAAATTGATGAACGTTATGTTGTAATATAATTATAAGCCTCTGAAAACGCACAACACACACGAATTTAGGTAGCAGTAAACTTAACTTTATATTTTAACACAGTTAGTAAACTCACAAAATTTTATGATGAAAAAAAGCAAATGTAAAACATTGAAAAACAACGTAATGATAACACAGACTAAAATACAAATGACCAATCCACACAATGCGATGTAACAACCGAAAAGTCCTCCAGACGAGAGATGATGAAGCATCATCGGGACGGACGCAAAGGTAAAGATGAAAAAACAAAAAAAAGAAACATACAACAACACATTCGCCGAGATTTACCGCACAAATCAGTTTGGAGGTTACCGAGCGGTGTGACCACATTTATAATGAAGAATCTGCGAACAGTTTTTTTGTTATCTGCTATAGTTTACCATATTTTTTCATTATCAATGTCAGAAATTATTCGACAGGCTAAAATTGTAATTTGTTCTTACTTACTAGTTAGAACAAAGGTTTTGCTGAGAAAAGTTAAAAAATCGGAAGGTGTGAAACTTCAGAGGTTGAAGACGAAAAAAAAAAGAAAAGAAAAAGGGTCGTCAGCTCCCAAAATAGAACTTGACCATGATGATAAAAAAGTTACAAAAGATAATTACGACAATATACTATTCACTATTTATGAATGGTACATTTTTTTACATTTATGTCAAACGTATCTACGTAGTCCTGCTCATTTTCCGTGACGATTTTATAAATTCAGCTAAAAACTGCTAAATGTTCAATTCTACGACACATTCTGCCAGATATCAAAAATAGTGCCTAATTCTGTTAAATTTGCCAGAATTCTACTAAATCTGGTCACACTGTCACCGAGACGGTCACAACTCACGAACGCGATCCGGTTGTACGATCAGAGAGATTCAAACGAGGCCGCGACGGACGATGCTATCGTAATAAATTCAATTCCCATGCCGATTTGGGATTTAAAAATAGTTTATTGGTCACGAGATGGAATACGTGAAGATGAAAATCGAAGTAACAAATTCAAATTACATACGCTACGTACAAGAATAATACTTATTTAGGAGAGATTCCAATTCCAATCAATTTCATTTCGATTTCATTTTGCCCATCAAAATATATAAAAAGATTCTGTTTTATCATTCAATCTTCATATCGTGAATATGTTTATTTTACTTTAAATGTTTTTGATCAAGCTTCCCTTTCAGGTTTTTCCAGTATGCTATTGATTTTAAAGGGCTCAGTGGTTCCTTTGATACTGTTAACGATTACCTTCACTGCTAACCAACAGGTGGACCAATTGGCTGTCTTCCAATATATGTACATGTCAATAAATTAAATATTGTCTGCTTCTGTCTTTCCTATGAAATATCTGCATTTCCCTAGTCTTGAATTAAAACACAATCGCGAAGAAGTTTTTATCACTTTGTCTGTGAGTTTTTCTTTGGCAGAATAGCCATCTAATCGAGTATTATGGTAAGGTTTAGTCAAAGGCGAGCTTTTTAAAAAAAATATCACTTATTCTGAAGACCATCTGAATCAATTGAAATAAAAATAATAATAAACGATACTTAAGCGTATATTGTACCAATATCAACAGGAAGTAACCTTTTTTAGAGGATAGCAGAAAACGTAAAATGAATTGTAATATCGTGTTTAAACTCTGATCGTCTCATTCGCGTGGGGGTTGTGACACATATGGTATGGAAATGCATGATAATGCAAAAAAACAGACATATTTATAACGATTAAAGAAGTAAATACCGAAGTGCACCTGATTTCTATTGTATCCGATGTAAATTATTTATGGCAATAAAGTATATTTAAGAAGTCTCTTCACATAATTTTCTTGATGGATTTATACAATATTTTATAGGTCTGTATTTGGTGTTAGCATGAAAGCATTACTGCTATTATTTAAAACTTATATGGCATTATAGCAAGATTATTAAGCTATCTACCTATCTATCTTTACTAGTTAGTTAGTTAGTTAGTTAGTATTATTACATTATTTAATAAACAATCCTTTATTAAATATTTCCACATAAACAATAACATTATCTACAGCAACGCGGAAACATATTTCAGAAACGGATCTTATAAGGACGAAACACATGTTTTAGCGCCTTAAGCGACACCGTTGACGCAAACGATTGTTTGCATGGTCTCAACCGGTACCATTCTTTACTCTTTAAAAGGAATGCGTATAGCAGTTGTTTCTTTGTTGTCAGCCAGACTCACGCATTTAGCAAATAACAAACACCGCCGGTGCGGAATAATTGCATGTCTCATTTTGGTATTGGAAAAAAAATTAAAGATGCAAATCATTGCGTGATTTATGCATGACGTTATGAAAACCCTTGGTGTTATATCAGAGAGAAGTATTTGTATGTAATTCAAATGAATACTTGTTTCAGCTGATCGAAACTGTATCTGTCTGACGTAACAGTTAAGTATTCATGAACTATTGAAGAATTACGCTCGACGTAAATATCAATGTCATGGAATATATTCCTGCAAGAGCCACGTAACACTTTCACCCTAATTTTTTTAGAGTCCAAAACACCTGTTTTATCATCTTAGTTACACTAGGAATTTTCACTAGTGTAAAGTCGTCTAAACTATATTAACGAATTTTTACTTGCTAAACTTGGGAATACTATAGAAAAGTTTTTATAACATGGCTGAAACATTGGATCAAATAAATGAACAGGAAATGAAAAATTAAAACGAGACATTTTTGTGACTTCCAATCTGGCTTCAAAAAAAAGAACGTATCGTTTCAAAAAGACAACTATGCAATACATACAGATGTTGTCAACTCATTTAGAGTCTCCGAGGAAAGGTGAGATGGAAGGATAATTGTACCGGATACACTAAACGTCCTAACGAAGCTGACTCGGGTTCACGCTAAATTTAGAAAAGAGCTTTACGAATGCTTTTCTAACGAAATTAACCTTTCTTGGAATTACATAACAGTTGCCGGGGGCTTGTGCGTTAAAAATAAAACTCAAGGGATGTAGGCATTTCAGATTTTTGTGTAAAAGTAAGTACTTTAAGCTCGCCGTGATAAAAGGATCCAAAGATGACTTGGTTATATGTAATTAGATAAATAAAACTTAGGCGAAGTTTTATATAATCCTTATGTGTGAATACATGTCTTGTCGGTGTTTTCTAGTAATATCGGTAATATTTACACTATGAAAATATGTCAGGAAGAAATAAGTAAAACATATGTGTATTCTATGGCTTTATCACATTGTTGTACATTGAAAATGACTTTCATACTTCGCAAAATAGAATCCAGCTATTATACTAGTGTCTCATGTCGAAATATGCATAATATTAACACAGATTACCTGTATTGTCTCGCCACCTACACACAATTTGACATTGGGAGTCAATTGGATAAATGCAACTATTTTTAGCCGTCCAGGAAAAACTTATCTTGGCTTGCCTTGGACCGGTAAATAGTTTAACCATATAATGAAGCTTCAAAATACTGGAGTAGGTACATTAAGTACATATTCAGCGAAGCAAAGTAAAAATATAACATGAAAGAACATTAATTTATTTAATATAGTTACTCTATGTAATAAAATATTGATATGTAATTTGCCCTATTTGCAAGACTTTTGAAACTAATTATATTATTGGTAATGACCAATAAAATGCAACAACTACAATTAACGTAAAACTAAAACAAACAATTCTAGTAAGAGAAAACGAAACATACATATAAATATAACATTAACGGTGAAATTTAAAAATCGGTAAAACAAAAGTAAAATCTCCACTGCAGACAAATCACTGCATTCTACAAAACTAACAACACCCCAGGATCAGAAGCATACCAAAGGATCGTCCAATTTTTATTTGAATACAAGAGGAGGTTGGGAGGGACTTAAAAATAGATGGACTCGCGAATCCAGAACTCCCATAGCCGGCGAATTAGCACGAACGCTGAGCACATGTCGCCGCGGGGGTGACCTCATCTCGAACGATACGTGACACATCGCCACGGCTAAGTATTGTAATTGTTTGTGGAGCTGCATGCTTAGAATGGACGGTGTGGAATTGTTTGTTCTTGGCGGACGTAAATAAGCTGATTAGTGGACTTGGTCGTTGCGAAGAGTTAACTTTTGGATGAAGTTCAAAATCAAATGAGGCTTCATCGTTCTCAAGCTATTGCGTCGTTATAGATGAAACGTAATAGATATATGTAAAGACGCTTATAAAGACGCACATAGCCCCACAGTAGAATTATTCGACTCAAGAGTCGTGGGTGCCATGGACACACAAAGACGTATACACACAAACACCCAGACCCAGAACAGAAATATAATTTCATCATTCAGATATCTGTCTAGCCGGGAATCGAACCCAGGACACACTGCGCGTCAGACCGGTATGGTAACGCTCCTCCACGGGGATCGTCAAATTCATAAGACTGATCTAATCAACGCGAAATATACAAGTATAAAATCAGAAGGAAGATTTGAATCTAATGAAAAATACTTAGAACAATAGCGATTAATGGAACAACTTATTTGTATGCAAGATACTTGAGAAGTCTAAACTATTGCTAGCCCCACCCTGACGAGGAAAATTGCATTGTATCTTATAATGAAGGTTGAGGTTAATCACAGGAAGGTTGAAATATATTAAGTGCTCCAATAAATAAATATTAAATTTTACACAGTGACATTTGATATAGAAAGGTCAGAAGATAAGCTATACAGTATAAATAAATGTCGCCAAGATGAAACGAATATGCTGGAAATAAAGCAAAAAGTTCGTAATGACATAGTTGTCTGTGATATGCCAGTTAATACGAAGGAAAATATAAGCACAAGAACGTACTTATGCTCTATCCACTCGTTAGTGCTTCATTAATACTTGAATTTACACAAAAATGTCTAACTACAATTTTCTTAAACTTTCTTTATGTACCTATATGATAATATGACTAAAAAGTGCCAAATTCTATGGGAGATCTTGGGGAGATCATTATTGACTGACATCTACGAAAATATGATTGTCATAATTGTAATATTTTCGCGTATAAAATGATGTTTTTCTAAGAATCCATTTGCTACAAATAATGTTAGAAATACCAACATACATCAATAACAGCGTAGACGTAATAAATAAGATCTCACATTTCATTGGCCTATTTAAAACGTGCGCCTGGTACATATCACATAAGTCTAAAATGAATCCTAATTCACATCTTGGATATTTATTCAGAACACTTTCTAACAGTTTTAGCCTAGAATAACATTTCTAGTATCGCTTTGATTTGTTCAAAGATATTTTATTTAGGCAGTAAGTAATACGCTTACGTAAAATATTGCATATTTGTTTACAAAACCCAAAAAAGTAATTACTGAAAAAGCTTTATTATATCAAAAACAATGTTGATATAAATAGAAATATACTCTCTGATAATGTGCGTGTATTGAATATTTCGGCGTATGGACGACAAATTGAAAGTCCTGAAGGTATTACTCACAACATAGCTAGGGCCGTAGGCGCGTCCGATAATAACTTAAAAGAGATACGACATGACAGATCACCGGCAAGTAGGTATTGTCGAGTATAATTACGACGTTCCATCAAGCGGGGGACTTTGATAAGATCCTGTTTTAAGTGTAACTCTAACGGTAGATGAAACGTAGGTCGATAGGAAGGCAGTGGCTCCCATTCATGCATTCCTGAACTACGATATAATATGTAGGACTGTTCGTTCGTTCTCGTTTCTAATTTCCATTTTAGATGGTGACACGAATTCGTGATGAGCCCGGATGGTAGCTACCTAAGTTATTATAATACAAGCCTCAGCTTTAACGACGTTTATTACCATCCTTTTACCGGTCAGGACAAGAGTGACTGAACTTATTGTAGGACACATACAGAAGATAAATTTCCTTATTCTTCAGTCTTAAATGAGAAAATATACACGTATATAATCATATATAAATTACGTTTTCAAATAGTATCGTTTATATTGAAACGCGAACAATTTGCCAAAACGGGATATTCTTTTTTCTTGGTTTATTAACTTTAGAATTAACCCCACCGCTTTACTAAGTTTGTCTGTGTATTGTGCGTGTCAGTGATAGCACTAGATAACAAATCAAAATGTCACAGGAAGATCTCATCTTCCAGATTAGTATCATAATCGCCTCCTCCGTCCACAGGAAGACAGTGTTACCATTACACATCACTGGTACGGAGGATCCACAAATTCAGAGCAAAAATTCAAGTTGCCAATCTCAAACATGTAATCGTATCTAACCAAACTCAGCTCGAATATTGCGAATGTTTGTGAAAAAAAAAATCGTAAAAAACCAAACAATCGGCACGTCCGCGCCGCGTGCGCCACTCGACGGCCGTATCGCCAACTTTACTGCGGAACACAAATAAAGTATGAGATCATGTGCTTGCGCCCGACGTAATGTAACGATCGTGGACCACTGACTGCACGGTGGTATCGGGGATTTAATGATACCAATGTTCAAGGTATCGTTTGAGATGTGAACGAATTGGTACATGCAGACAATTAATAAGAGCTTTGATGATCAATGTACCTAAATGAAGAAGTTTTTGATCCTTGACATAAATCGTGTCAAGAACATTTGTTTTTTTTTTTTAGGGTTGACTTCACTTGACGGTAAATGACCAAAACAATTGTTAATAACCGCAAACAAACAGATTCGCAGCAGTGTCAGAGGTCGGCTGTAGATCCAGTTTTACTCCTGAAGATTAAGACAAAACGTCTCGTGTAAACGAGGCTCTCCTGGCACGCCCTTCAAAATGTTTGGTTTATAACTGCAGCACTGAAAGGGTATTTTACTTTGAGTACTGCTGTTATAAACCAAAAATTGAATATGATGTTGTTCTCATCAAAATCAGTTGTGTCACATCAATAAAATTAATAATTTGTTCTTGTTTAAATAGATATACGTTTATAATAAGCTTTTTTACAGCAAGTTCTGGAGGATCAATGTTCTTAATGAAAATTACCTCAGGGTTTTAAATAAATGGTTAATTCAAAACTGCATTTCCACAATGCCTGACTTAGCAAGACTTCACTAGAATTCGCCTGCGGTTTTCGATGCGTCACAGTCGCCTGTTTCAGACTGCTTACCCGACGATGATGTGTTATTGTCGTCCCGATAGTTAATATCGCTACAGAAATAGACGTCATCATAGACGGTGATTCAATGGCAAAGGATAATTCCATTGAGAAATATCCTAGTATGGACTGGTGGGTTTTGTGGACAATATTATAAGACGCAAGACAATTGAACATGAGAGTCAACAATTAGGGATATCCGAAATTTGATGACGAGCAATTGAGTAAGTATACGTAAGCAAATCGAAAATAGTCTAAATGGATGAAATGGAGATTTCCATTTTGGATGTAGAAAACATTGAAAACGAAGGTTTAAACTATATTACAGTCACAAATGTGTTTAAATCTTCTAATATTCATTCATAAGATTGTATTATAATCAATGAACGTACGGTATTAACGGATACACTTATATCCGTTAATCACATTTCGTGACACAACAAAAAATAGTAATAACGAAAATATAATTGCCGGGTGGTATGGATTTTGACCTCCCACGCCTTTAATCCGGAACTTATTTGATCTTTGATTAGATTCATTAGGATCAGTATCCGTTGTTTATACATATTATATTAAATTAGATCGTTTAGCACGATGGCCAAGTCCATCAAGATTTTTAATATTCTTATGGTCACTACAAAATATTGTTAGATTAGCTAATTACGTAATAACTTACGACAGAAGGTCCCTTTAGTGGGGATTGAATAAATTAACCGACTTGGTATTACATGGATCTAACAGTTTTTACGGTAGAAGAACTTAGTTCCGAGACTTGCATCTTTTATAAATTGTTTTTGATGACGTTTAAAATTACTTTACAAAAACCCACTGAGCGTATATTCCCAGTTTTATGCTGATAAGTCCGTCGTTCATATGTCAATCACTTCTTACAAGCTTATCAACAATTGGAAAGAGTTAATGTACAAAAAAACATTTAACATTAACAATAACTCGTTGATTTATTCTCTTTATCAATTCAGCTCAGAGACTCACCGAGAATACATTATACTTGAACTCCTTATCGAGAAGTAAGATCATGAAACACAGTACAGAGGAAACTGTTGGATTTAGATGGACAATAGATGCATTACAGTTTATCGGAGACTTCAGATGATCTTCACTTTCCATACTTTTGAGTGAAACATTTTCCATCACGATTATACGTTGTAAGTTTCTCAATAATGATGCTACGATGATGTGATTTTACTATAGCTATAAAAGTGTAGGTCAATTTATAAAAAAAAATACAAGTCTTATTATATCAAGAAAACTTTTCGTAGATTCTAATTAAAGACCAAAATATGACGCGATTATGATATTAAGGTAGTATTGATAACATAATTTAAAATATCTAAAAGTGAGCAACGTAAAAAAATCGCATTGAAACGTAACATTGCTAATTCAGAACGTAAAAATGACACAACATTCCATGATGGTAGTCTTAGAAAAGTTATTTTGTGAGCCATTTTGATGACACTATTTTAAAATTAAAACCCACATCGGTGCTTATAAACACAATCCACGTGTTTTTATGGTTTTATTATTAGAAACTTACTCTGCGACTACTATTTCCATCGTAGAAGCTTCCAACGCCTATTAGAATAATTAGATCATGCATCAATGGGAACCACTAGGTGGAGCTTACTCGGCCAACTAATTGAGTCATACAGTCATTGGCCACTACACATCTTATATGAGGCCGACCAGAGGAATTGTGGTCTAGAATTTAGCATCAGTCAAATGAACACTGTAGTTCACGGCCTATACTTGACCTTATAGTCTTTTGTTTTTATACTTGCGCCTGATAAAATTATTCCTACTTATTTGTTGAACAAAGAGGAATACACAGTACTTAATTTAAATTTAGTTTTAAAACTCCTGTTAATTCTATGTTATTCAATCTAATCACATTAATCACTTTCTTGCATTTTTTTTAATGTGTTTTCAAAATTTTGGATCTAGTGATGGATCAATTTCGTTATTCCTTCAGATAGTAAGACCTCGTATCTAGCAAGATTTCAACTTCGCACGCAACAATATACGAAAAGTAATTGATGGCATTTCTTGATTTTTTTAAGAACGTCACATTTCAATATGAAAGTCTCATAAATACTGTTTATCCCATAGTTCGCATACGATATACCAGATTAAAAAATGAAGTCACAGCGTATCTTGGCCGCGTTAAACTAGTCATAGATAATTGCACAGTTCCCTTGGCGTAATGAATGACTTCTTGAAATTGCGGACATTACCCAAGGAAATTCCGTGGTTCTTGAGTAACATATTTTTGAGGAGGGGCTTGAGTGGCTACTTATCTATACGCCCACGACCAATACCCCAGCTGGTCGTATCTTTCGTGGGAATGCCGTATATAACATATACATTACAGATAAGATAATGTTACACATAATAACCATATTGCTGTGAATTTTATCATGTAATTTAGCTACATTAGTAGTAATTGAAGCAATCATTTATCAGGCCTCAGAACTTTGCTACTGGACATAAGACATTGTATTAGCGACAATCCATCGGTCCTGTCTTTTGAATCCTAGTTTCCTCTTAGGATCTCTGCTTCTTCAACCTAAATGTGACCCTTCTTCAAAATCTTGAGAAACTTTCTTCAAAAGTGAAGATAAAGTGTCTCAAATTGATGTCCCACTACTACGTACGGATACTTAATGTGTGTTTAAGCCATAGAGCCACGATTGTCAGACACAGTGATTTTTTTTCTGCAAGTCACGGGCATAGAGATTACCTCATATTTTCCTTCATTGTTGAAGCAAGCTTTTTAAATCGTAAATTAACTCAACTTAAATCGATTAAAATTAAAATAAATTTATTTATATGCTTAACACGATCGCTCACTATCATAAAATTGAAGGACATGCTTCAATGTTGATAAGTTTCATATTCATTATTAATTATGGCGAAAACGTGTCTCGTGTACTATTCACAATCGTCATAACGGGTTATATGTTCGAAGTCATATTTGTTTTTTAAGTAATTTTAAAGTGATCACTGTTAGTAATAAAATTATTTTCTTCTATTGGTTTGATCATCTATGTGATCCTGTTTTATTTCTGCAGAATTAGGAAATTTTGGCCTAAATTCCTTGACGAGCGACCATCCCAGGAAAGCAAAAATTGAAATGGAAAGTACACAACATAAATGCATACTAAAAGTTGCAAACAATACCATTTACGGGGAACTAGCCAGCCGGTCGTGTGCCACAGAACACAATAAGGGCATCATACATCCAAACACTAGGAGCATATGAACACCAGACACATGCCACATCCACCGAACACAACACTTGTGACTTATTACACCACTACGCAAAGTCAATGCCACTCGCGATGAGGTACACAGAAAAAAAAAACAAAACATTCAAAATTCAAAATCACTTTCTAATAAAGTTCGAATTTCAAAAACGGCGACGTCGTACACTCGTCGCACGCACCGGGAGACTGACCCGGCCGAGGCTCCGCGAGACGCGGGCGACATAAACAAGCGGTGCGAGCGAGACGCCACTAGCATGCACCTGTGCACTTAAAACTGAATGATCGTTGGAGCGAGCGAGCGATAAAACAACACCAACAATAGAGCGGGACGATGATACTCGACGAGTTATACACGGCGCTAATCGAAACGACTTAAACGCCGCTTGGCCTCGACGTTAATTAAATTATATTTAAACTCGAATAGGGTATAATTTCAAATGCGTTGGTTTGGCTATTAACCCATTTTGATAATGGATGATGAGGTTTATTGTCAGGGTCAACATATGGCGAAAAGGTACGTGTTAGCCAAATTCCATAGCGGCGGAGATGGCAGCACCATATTCGCGATAATTTATCGGCCGGCGATTGGTTTCAGCTATGACGGTAATTAACAATGTTAATTTTGCTTTTGTTTCCAACGATCAATCGGTGACATCATGGTGTGCAATTAGAATAATAATGTTGCGTAATGTCTTTTTTTACTTTACATTTTTAAACTACTAAATAGTCGAAATCCTTACATAGCGTTATATTTATGTTTTCCTGGAATGCGAGTATTATAAGCGGATTAATTTGTCATCTATGCTCCGTTTGAAATAGAAATAATAAAATACATACGGATAAATAATAATCATAACTAATTGGACAAGTAATTAAAATATATGATAGAATTAAATTCAACGAAAATAGAATTAACTAAACTTGATTAAATTAATTGAACTGTATCTGATTATCCGTTATGGTATCACTTGATAAATAATTAGGTATAATGAAACGGTCTCGATTTATTGAATAATTCTTGAGTAACTTTTAGCTAAAACAATTGACACACATTTGAATTAATGAATCATAAACGTATTTAAAATAGGAATGCATGACATTGGAATAGTAGCTGTACAAAAAACATCATAAAAATAACGCAAGAACGTCAAACATTACAATGTGGGAACATCAAAGAGGTTCTTCGGTATTATGATTTCCTAGTAGTTGGTTGTACAATGTACATGTAAACTTGTACGCCACTAAACCTGAAAATAGCTAAAAAGTGTTACTTGAAGTGACGTACAAGAGACACCTGTCGACAGCAGATCAGTTCCTACGTCAAAGACTAAGATGAGATCTGATGTCTGATGTAGATTACTTAATCATAACGTCACAGTAGAAATAATTCCCAATTTCTTCCTTACCTTACGTGAGGTAGAAAGGGCATGAGGACTTAGTCGAAGCTTTTTAAAGTTTTAAAAATTCAAGTTACTCTATTGTTCACGTCATAAAAAAGTAAATTTAGTCGATGGAAAAATTCAAAAATAGATTTATTCCACCAACACACGACTTCGACTATCTGCAAAAATACTTATTTTTCTCTTTATACTTTGGAAGCACTTTTTTCATCGACCTATTCCTGTGGAGAGCAACAAGTCCTTCCTTCGATTAATCATAATTCATAACCATTTCTAGGTCAAGCCCTTCTGAAACGAAAATCCACCTATACCGACCTATCAATTGTTACCTAGACAACAGAGATTTATATATAACCAAGATTTGCCTTTTAATCAGATACTTTCGATAGACGTGACAGAGAACAAACTATATCAATTACATAATGCAAGAGCGAGATAACTGTAACTATCACTACGCCATCTTTTCT